>NIPM01000464.1:85199-109557 GCA_002738285.1 Holacanthella duospinosa | reverse complement strand
TCGATGAGGGCAAAGACTTATGTGATATAAGTCTTGCTAATGGCATTAACATGTTATGCGAATCTTGGGCACAGGTCAAGGAAAGTACCATTTCCAATTGTTTTAAAACTTGTGAAAAAGTTGATTAAAATAAATCGTACGTCTTCGTGAAACTTTACGGTATCACAAAACATAAGGGATACGGATACTATCATTGGGCCATAAGTGCATTAAGAGAGGGTCTACTGTATCTGCATTCTCATTTTTTTGCTGTTGTTAATCAACAAATTATAACAAAATATAAGCAAACTATAAACAACCCATAAACAAACTATAAGAATTGGTAAAATGAAAATAGCAAATTTTCTAATCTTTTATTTTGTGACTTTCTAGACTTATCGTCAGAGATATTGCTCACGGTAAATTATCTCATGTCGTGGCAAAAACAAATACAGAACAGGAAATAGAATATCAAGATCTTCATTGTGAAAATAAGCGAGATAAAGCGTTCAAAAAACACCGAAAATGTCCCCGTAATTAGGAACTTTTGGCTTAATTTTAATTTTTGATTATTGGTTTTGCTAATCAGTTTTAGGTCAAATGTCAAGGTAACGGAAAATTTTGCCGTATTCATGCAGTTGCAATTTTAAGAAAAATAAATTGAATGGAGATACCTCCTTATTAGAGGGAGGTCTCTGTCGTATAGTTAAATTACAGATTGATTTTATATGTTACTCGAACATTCTGACTCTTATGAGAGCTAAGTTTATTTTCACTATAAAGACGACTGTCCGAAAGTGGAAAAGTCACGGAAGCAATGGAGTTTGGAAACAAGGGACAAGGAGCCTAATTTAGTCCAATAGCCAAAATCTACAACATCAGATCCGCTAAAACATGACACTAGGGGATTAAATACGCATGCGGTTGGGTTAGAAATCATAGACCATCAATGAAAACAATCTTGCCATTAATGGCAACCCTTCCCCCGATGTTTACTAATGACTCGATGGTGCCTCTGGCTCTCATAGGGTCTAATCCCAACCTTACAACTTCAGCTCTAACCATTCCACGACACACCAGATTCAGCACATTGTCTGTAAACTTTAGTCGTACCCAAGACTGTGAAAGTAAACACTGTCTTGATGCAAAATGTCTCCGTTTCATGCGATAGATTTGTGAACCGATGGAACATAACATCAGTAGACGGTAAGTGAAATTTTATAATTTAATTCAGGACATTTTACTACTAAATACAATATACTTTCTGATCATAGGCTTTGCAATTCTTAATAGTAAGAATAGTTTCATTAGATGGAGAAATGCACCTTCTCGTAAGTAGTAAATCTATTAATTTTATCCATGAAAGCTAAAATTATCAGTTTGAATTATTTTTACTTTAGATACTATCAAGCGCTACATTGGAAACGTATGTTGGAACATAATTATTTCTGAACGGTAATTGAAAACTGAAAATAATCAAGGAATGGAAAAGGAAAATATAGTCGGAAAAATCAAAAATAGTCCAATGTACAGCTTTAGACAGGCGGGTACGCTTCTGAAAAAGAATTTTTTTTGATAACATACAATCAATTATATTACTTTACATATTTGTCCACCGAGATCTTTGTCTCAATTTGATTTTGATAATATTTTGTTATTATTATATATTATATTTTGAGCACTTGCAGTTTTTTTATGTGCTTTTATATGTGGTTAGTTTAAATACAATTTTTCTGAGCCTAGATTTTCGTCTTAAAGATAAATGAATGGACTCAGTCTAATTCGGAGAAGAAAAGAAATGGACACTCTTTGCGAATAAGGCCGATAACATAAATAGGGGTTTAGCTTTCGGCTCGGGGAGGGAGGGGTCCAGTTGGTTTTTGTCTCTTGTCATTAGAGGAGTTCGATTGTGTCATTTGCTTGAAGTAAATAATTCTGAATACAATAGTGACGTTACCTAGGAGAGATTGGTCTTTTATTCCTAAGGTTGAGTGTTCAGTTAGTGAGTGCTGGTTCGATCACCGGAGAGAGAGAGTTTTTTCCATCCTCGGAACAGTAAGTGTTGTGGGCGATAGACTTCACCAGAAGACCGTGGACTCGGTGAGGCTCCATCCTCACTTAGGGTCAAAACCGCGCGTGGCACCTTCCATCTTATCGGCGAGCAGCAGATCTCCTATCGCCTCTAACACTTCACTAATACACACAGGTCCCATCGGTATCACCGGTGTCATCGGTGGACCCAGCATCGTCGGGAGATACCCAGACAACATAGAGACCCGTCCGGCAGATAAGTTCCCGAAGATGATTCTCGTAGCACAGCTCCCGCAAATCATTCCTGTAGTACAGCTCTCCGGATCATTTCCGTAGTATAGTTCCTATGGGTGCAATCCGCAGAACAGAAGATAACTGTAATCATGAATAGGATCTGCAGAACTCAACTTGGTGTTCTATGTTCCGCGGATAACATTTCAAGGAGTAGATAGGTACCCGGCAGTTACAGAATTAGATCCATCACCTCAGTCCCAACTCACTCAAGAGTTACTTGGAGAACGGAAAACGGTTATCTTGTAAAAAAGAAGAAGAGTTAAAGAGATAAACTGTAGACACTTGGGATTATCATAAAAACCCAATCCCAATACTATAACCAGAAACTAGTAGATCATCATCATGCTTCTACCCAATGATACGGACCTACCCCAACATGAACCACCCTTCGCTATGACCCAAAACTGGACATTAAAAATAACTAAAATACGACACTGTGCTACAATATGTCTGGATGACCTTTTCATCTGGTACGATTGTCCTAATTTCGCCCAAAGAGCTGATGAATTGTTCGACTTCGGTTTTCACAAAACGGATCTTAAGAATTTTGAATAAATTTGCATTAATGCTAATTTCACGTACAATTCTGATTCTGGAATAAATGCTTGTATTCTAGCTTTGGCCCTGCGTAATGCTTCTCCCCTCCCTTATCAGTTTCATAAACTTTTTTATGTTTCACCAGATTGAAATAGAGTACACTTTACCTAGGTTCCAAATCTTTCAGCATCAAAAGTTCCCTGAATTCTGTTTTTCCTGTATAAAAGCAAGAATCATTAGTCCAGAACTCTTGACCAATTATTTTGTCGGGAGTATAGTTTATGTCAGCTGGCTTCATGATTTGTTTGAGTTGCTTGATGCCTTCATTGATTTTCGCTATGGCATTTTTCTAGTTGCCACGGATTTTTTCAATATTTGTCAACAAAATCTAGAGAATGGACGAATTGGAATAAGCAAAGTTATCTCGCTTTATATAAAACTTAGCCACCTAAGAAATGAAAACAGGAATTTTATTTGTAAAATATTCACAAATGCTTGGCATTTATTTATCAAAAGTTTAACCTTGTTAATGTGGTTCAGACCAAAACATATTTTCATTTGTGTGATTTTACCAAAAATTTTCACATATCGTGTATTCGTAAAAAGCGAATCGACCGTGTTGTCCGTTAGATCATCGATGAAGGCATTCTTCATATAAGAAAATTGTGTGAGTGTACCACCCTCTTTTTAAGGATGGTTAATGGAAGCGACTGTCATTTTGGGTGTATTTCCTAGCAGTATCAACAACCGTTTGTTGGAAGATTCATCTTCCAAGTCACTCCCACTCAACTCCATTTGTGAATCTGAAAGTTATAAATTAATATGAATTAAAATGAATTAATCAGAGGGATTCAATGCGCTTATTAGACAATAGAAAATTTCAGATTCATCTATCTCTAAATCGGATCGCTTTATGCGAAATGCCCCATTCTTTTATGGATAAAGTTATGCATAAGATCAACAACAAATACTATTCAAAAGTGTGATACTAACATATATTAGGTAACGAAAGCTTACTTTTGAATACCTCAAACCCATTCGCGTCCATTATCGGAAAACCAAATAAGATGGGAAGCCAGAGAAAGTCAAGTGAAAGAACGTTCGTAAGAAACACGACTGAAGGATTCCGCTGGCGCCCTCGACGGTTTTATTCACTGTAGGAGGACGAAAAAAGCTCGATGACTCAACAAAATTGATTATACTTTTCTTTGAGCTTCTTGGTGAAAATATTACCGAATTACTAATTTAGACAAGGGAAAAATTTTAATCAAAAATGGCAATCTTGAAGATATGGAACCAAAATTAATTAATTGGGAACATATTCTCTTTTAATAATTTCAGTAAGCATCAATAAATAGCGTAAAATAAAAGAAGCAGCCCTTATAAACTACTTGATCTACTGAAATAAAGAATTCAATCCAGATGAAACGAAGGGAAATGTGTGTAAGGTGAAGAAAAAGTAACAGCTTTTATAAGGTAGTTTTTGAAACTGGATTTATCGCATTTAAAAAATTAAGGAGTTTCCGAGACGATATAAATAGAGAGACGCAGTTCCTGCGACTAAGCTTTTCAATTAAAAGTCGAAATGAAGCGAACGGCAAGAAAATGAGCAAGCAAAGCAAAGTTTTCAAGTTCAAACTTCTGAGAACTTGGTTAACGGCGCAGTCTTTCTTTACTGTTACCAGAAATATCAACTAAGTGGAGCCAGATTCACTAAATTTAAAACAGAGAAAGTGCTACAACATTATGTCTAAACATACTGATAATACAACTTACCAACTGAAACTTATTATATACAGTAAGTTGACTATTTTTCTTTTGAATTTTTATTTTTGCATGCAAACTTTGTAATAGGACCTGGTGGTAGTGATAAGATTTACACATTGAACGTGGTTTGTACAATGTTAGAAAGAAAGGGTAAAAAATTTCGGATGATGAGCTTCACTGCAGTCGCCAGTTTTTTGATAAATAGCAGTATCATACACAGAACAATGCCGCTACCGTACTTTTAATGAAACTTTTCCACAGAAGATAATTAAAGACTGAGCAAAAATCACTGAGTTCCTCTGCCTATTTCATCATCGGTAACTTAGGTAAATACGCATTTCATCTATCAAAACAATTGTCACTTATATCTGAAACAAGATATTTTTAGTATGATTGGTTTGTAGATGCTTCGTTATTTGAATGAACGGGTCAAAGTTTTATTTCAAAACGATGACGATTTTGGAAGGAAACACTGCATTCTACAGGTGATTTTGGATAAGTGCAACCTGTTGCCGATGTCCCGTTGTTCCAAAATCCTGAGGGTCTCAGTGGATTTGAGCTTATAGGAACTAAGTTGTACCAGACATTCGATAAATGTGTTTCTTTTGGACCAACCAATGAGGTGATAAAAAAGGCTGAAAACCGTTTCCGAGAGCTCCTTTCTAGATTTAGAGAAGAGCGCATTACAGAAGGAGATGGAAATGCTAAATTTAATTAATAAACTAATAATTTTTTTGATATTTAGGTTGAGAATCAATCATTTTTGAATCCCGGTTTTTCAAATTAGGGATAAACTAATAAAAGGAGCTCCGGCAAATAAAGAAAATCTACTTTCTCTGGCAGTGAAAGGGAGAATCATGCTAATTAAAAATATTTTCGATTAAGCGGCGCTTTACCACGGAGCCCTTAGTAAGTACTTAGTAAGCCCTTAGGGAAGTTTTAAAGAATTTATATACAATTTTATTCTACAATAGGGTCAATGACTGAAATTGGTCCATTACGGGAAGATGGAAGACCTTCAGTTGTGCTCATAAAATTTGACAATTACCTGGGTCCAAGGTAATTAAAAAGGTGCAGATTTATCAATCAATGAGGCAGTAAACCATCGAATGATTAAATCTCCCCTAGATATTGTGGCGCGGTGTCTATCTCCAATAGTTTATCTTGCGGGATGGGATGTGTTTTGCTCGTATCCAAAGTGAACACAAAGTAACTTGTATAGGGATGTTATTTATACACAGAAACAGAATAAGATTTGAGGTTGATTCAGTAACGGATACCACGGGAACAATTTTCTTACTAGGAAAGGATTCAAGTCAGGAACAGGTCAGGAACAGGAATAAATCAGGAACAATGCTTAGTAGAATGATAGAAACAGGCCAGGAACAGGAACAGATCAGGAACAGTGCTTAGTAGGATGATAGAAACAGGTCAGGAACAGGAACAGATCAGGAACAGTGATTAATAATGATGATAGGAATAGACCAGGAACAGATCAGGAACAGGAACAAGTCAGGAACAAGATTGACAGGAACAAGAGTTAACAGCAATTGGTTCAAGTATTATCCAGTCACTAGATGCACTAAAGTGATAATAAACTTAAAAAACACAATTAAAACTGTTAATAAAAATAATTACTATTAAATTAGTAAGGAGCGTAATTAGAACATAAGAGAGCAAAAATTTGAGCGGCCTTCCTCCTGGAATTCTAATTGAACACTGATTTAATTTAAAGGANCTATTAAATTAGTAATGAGCGTAATTAGAAAATAAGAGAGCGAAAAATTGAGCGACCTTCCTCCTTGAATTCTAATTGAACACTGATTTAATTTAAAGGAAAATGGGCGCTTATGAATTGCATAAATAATAATTATAAAAGAATAAATAAATTTCACTAGGTATTGTTTCGTTTGCAACGCGCACTGAACATACTCCCCGCCGTGAAATACTCATTTAAAATTAAAACAAGCGTAAACCCAAGTCTAAACATATCGCAAAGAGAACACTAGGATTTGTTACATTTTATAATGGGAACTGTTTAGTAGTTTAGTACCGGGTCCCGTACTTACAAGCCAAAAGAACTGTTTAGTGGGTTAACACCGGGTCTCGCACTTGCAAGTTAAATGAAAACAAAATCGCTAAATGAAAACCAGGGACAGTTAGGAAGGGATACTATGGTAGCTTTATAGGGTGGGAGTAATCGGGGTTGGTTGGTCAATCAACCTCTCTNATGAAAACCAGGGACAGTTAGAAATGGAGACTATGGTAGTTTTATAGGGTGGGAGTAATCGGGGTTGGTTGGTCAATCGGCAACAAACATAACTTGTAGATAGGTTTCTTCATCAGTCCACTGGACACGCGCAAAGTAACCACTCGGACATATCCGTTTTGATCAGGATGGATTTCGACAACACGAGCGAGAGGCCATTTATTAGCAGGAACTGCGTCAGTCTTCACCAGAACTAAGTTATTAATTTCGATATGCTCTATGGAGTTCATCCACTTCAGCTTCTGCTGAGATCTGTTCGATTCGATGTGAGAGGTGTCTGGCTCTTTTATTAAGAAGGGTGATCCCCCAATGAGAGAATGAGCTGGGATGGTTTGAAAATTGTTTAAAAGTTCGCTTGATATTGATCCGTTAGAGCGTAGGTAGTTCCGACATCGGAAACGTATGTGACAGTGGAAATGGGTTTGAGAGCAGGAACAAACTTGATGACGACAGAAGATGTGAAAACGTGAAAGTATATGAGAGCGAGAGGACGGCCGAAAGCAGAAATGTAGTTGGGAACGGAAATGTATGTGACATCTGTAGAACACATGAGACGGTAAACGTATTTGAGATCTGAAACATATGTGACAGCGGTAGGTTTGAACGGATTTCTGAGGTTTTGGATATGACGAAAGTTGATTGTCTAGTTTAAAACAACAAACAGAAGTATTGCGAATTGATCCAGACGGAGTCTCCGGGGGCTTCATTGGAACTTCCACGTTATAGTGGCTAGTAGAATCATGTGAATCGGTATTCTGGAAGCTCTGTCCGCAATCTTTCTCTTCTGCAGTCAAGATTGAAGCATTAGGTACAGATTCTACTTCCTGGAACCTTTGTGCTTCATCGGTACCAACTTTTACTGAATTTACTTGCAATGTTGCTTTTGGATAGCTAGTACCTCCACCGATTATCCAGCCAACTTTCGTTTCCACAGCATATGGTGTACCTGGTGATCCTTTAATTTTTCTGGGTCCGAGGAGAGAGAAAAAGACATCAACTCCCAGTAGAAGATCAATTTCTCCAGGAACATTGAATTTTGGATCGGCTAACTGAAGTCCTCTAATGTGATCCAAATCAGTAAGATCCAAAAGATTCTGCGGGAGCTTGCTTGTGACTTTTTTTACGATGAAAGCTTCACAGTTGAATTTGAAGTCAGAAGGAAAGTGTGGTTTTATTTCTAGGCTTGCAAATCCCCTCGTTCTTCCAGTTGATGTGGATCCAAATCCAGTTATTGGTGCATTAAATGGGGTTCTTGAGAAACTAAGTCGCTTTAATCCTCTTTCTGTTAAGAACTGCCCATGGGAACCGCTGTCCAGGAAAGCTCGTAGGTTGATCCACTGTCCCATATTGTTGTGGACAGATACAAGCACGGTAGCAAGGGTAGAAGAGAAGTTTGTTGAGTTATGATGAACCTGTTGTCTGGCAGATTCTAAGTGTAAGATGGTATGGTGTTTCTCATTGCATTTGTTGCATCTTCTCTCACTCGAACAATTGGAAGTGAAATGTCCATGTCGAAGACAGTTGAAGCATAGTCCAGCTTTCTGTACAGTTGAGGATCTTTCTTGAGGTGATTTTGCTAACAGAGTTGGACATTTGTAATGTGGATGGTTTTCTGAGCATAATATGCATGGAGGAAAGTGGATTGGGTCTTGAGGTAAATTTCCAGTTGTATGAAAAGAATCAAAGTTACCACGATAAGTTTGGAACGATGGGTGTGACTTTCGTGATTCATGTGTTGTCTCTGACTTTCTTGGTTCATGTTTTGTCTCTGACTTCGGTTTGGTTCCGTTTGCCATGAGAGATCAAGCACGTTGTTCCAAGAAATCCAGTAATTCTCTGCATGATGGGACGGAAGTGTCCTTCAGACTCATCTCCCAGAATTCACGAGATACTGGATCCAATTTCTGAGACACTAGAAAAACCAAAGCTGCATCCCATCTGTCTTGAATGGTGATTGCATCTAAGGCTCTTTCACATTCCATTGNACCAAAGCTGCATCCCATCTGTCTTGAATGGTGATTGCATCTAAGGCTCTTTCACATTCCATTGTTGAATCAATAAAAGACCGGATAGTACTTGGATTGTCTGAATGTATGAATGGATGACCGACGAACTTGCGCATGATACTAAAGAATAGTTCTCGCTCATTCTGGGATCGGTTCTGGATAATATGCCACGCAATCTCGTAGTTGGCATCGGTAATGCTGAATGACTTGGTAAGCTTCGCTGCAGATCCTGTCAGACTTGACTGAAGATATGTCAACTTCTGTGCATCGGATGAGGAAGCGTTGTTGTGGATTGTGGTGATGAACATATCGCGGAAGGAGACCCAATCGTTCACGTCACCTGAGAATGTTGAGAGAGAAATCCTCGGAAGTCGGATGTCAGACCCTGGAGCATTCTTGAAGTTTGACACTTGAGGAATTGTAGCATCCGTTGTGTCAGGTTTCGGAAGAATGGCACGAATCTTCTGAAATCCGATGACGACTCGGTCAGTGAGATCAAAGATTTCGTCCATCTCTTCATCTTGACCATCTAATTCTTCTGGAGTGCAGATTGAGAAAATTCTGTCGTGGAGAATTTTGATTCCCTGAGACAGGTCATGAGTTTCATTGAGGTAGTGGTTGATGTCAATTACATCCAACGGCTTGTTTGAATTTTCCTGGATAAGCTTCTCAAACTTCAGCAGCCTCTTCACCTTATTCTTCCTATCTCTCTTCAGCTTCTCGAACTCGGAAAGGACCATTGTGATTCGTTAACTAGTGTGAATAAAAAATAGAGTACCTTGTATCCAAATGGAATTCTACGATCGTGAGTGCGCCAGGTAGATGTTGAAAATCCGGCTCGAAGGACCAATGTTTTGCTCGTATCCAAAGTGAACACAAAGTAACTTGTATAGAGATGTTATTTATACACAGGAACAGAATAAGATTTGAGGTTGATTCAGTAACGGATACCACAGGAACAATTTTCTTACTAGGAAAGGATTCAAGTCAGGAACAGGTCAGGAACAGGAATAAATCAGGAACAGTGCTTAGTAGAATGATAGAAACAGGTCAGGAACAGGAACAAATCAGGAACAGTGCTTAGTAGGATGCTAGAAACAGGTCAGGAACAGTGATTAATAATGATGATAGGAATAGACCAGGAACAGATCATGAACAGGAACAAGTCAGGAACAAGATTGACAGGAATAAGAGTTAACAGCAATTGGTTCAAGTATTATCCAGTCACTAGATGCACTAAAGTGATAATAAACTTAAAAAACACAATTAAAACTGTTAATAAAAATAATTACTATTAAATTAGTAATGAGCGTAATTAGAAAATAAGAGAGCAAAAATTTGAGCGACCTTCCTCCTGGAATTCTAATTGAACACTGATTTAATTTAAAGGAAAATGGGCGCTTATGAATTGCATAAATAATATTTATAAAAGAATAAATAAATTTTACTAGGTATTGTTTCGTTGGCAACGCGCACTGAACAGGATGTATAAGTTTAATTTCTGGTGATCGAATGTCTAAATTAGTTTTAGTGTGGGAACCAATGAAATAAAGCCTATTTCTTATTATCACGTAATAAGATAGGCCTAGAACTTTCTATTTCTGGAATAAAATGGACTATGGAGTCCAGATGTGAATTAATAGTCATTAATTTTTTAGAAGACTTTTCTTAATGAGCCCCGGTGACCGTGGCTTAACTTTTACACTCTTCTTTTCTATCTAAAGATGAGCGTCTTTCACACCCTATGGACACTAAGACTAGGATTAAGAAACCTTAACTCAGTTGTAAGCTTAGCCCTACCTACTCTACCAACTTCTATCCGCAGAACTCAGAATCTAAAATCTGGGTCTCTATGTTTTCCGCAGGGGCGAGTAGCTGCAGATAGTACCCGCGGATCAAGTGCGCAAATGAGTGACTGCGGGGATGAATCAACTGTGGAAATAAGTGATTGCGAGAATAAGTGAACTGTGTGGACAGGTGAACTGCGGTGATAAATGAACTGCGGAGACAAGTAACCGCGGGGATGAATGAACTGCGGGGATAAGTAAACTTTGGGGATGAGTGAACTATGGGGATAGGTGACTGCGGATCGTACCCCGAATCAAGTGATCTGCGGATCGAATCCGCGGAAGAAGTGAACCACGAAACGAATCCGTAGGAATGATTGAACTGCGGGGGACTATTGTTATGAGTATTCCCAATATTACGGAATAACACACATCTCTGTCTTTGCAGAACATTAATTCTGGGGTACGGATTCTATGATCCTGGGTAATGACTCTGACTAATTAGCCTGCCTAGTTCTTCTATTGTACTAGTTAGGACTATGTTTATTCCTGGGAAACTCTAGTCTCCGAAAACTACTTCACTTCCCACGGGACTTTCAGTTCTCGAAAACCACTACTTACGGGAGTTTCTATTCCCTTGGGAATTGCAGATGGTTTTATCCTACTCATTAACTACTAGGGTCTTTTCTCTACTACCGGAGTATCCCCTTAACCTGGCGACTAATGGCCTTACGCACAGAGTCGGTTAGTTCCGACAGGGAAGATGTCATCTGGGAGGAGAAATACCCGAGGTTCCGATGAGTTTAACGGCATCTATTCCCCAGAATCATCGGAGCCCCGCGACGCTGTTAACCAACCTCCGACGCTGCTGAGTCTGCCGATGACACCGGTGATACCGATTAAAGCGGTGTGATTTAGTAAAGTGTGGTGAGTGACTGGAGATCTGTTACTCGCCGATAAGATGGAAGGTACCACGCGGAACTTCGACCTAAAGTGAGAATGGAGCCTCACCGAGTCCACGATCTTCGGGTGATGTCTATCACCCTCAACACTTACTGTCTCGAAGATGGGAAAATCTACTTTATCTCTTTTTTTTTCCTGGCGACTTCACCAACACTACCGAAAATCAACAACTAACTTTAGAAATAACAGCCCAAGGTTTTCATACCTATCTCGCTACTATATTAATTATTCATTTATTGGTTCCGAATAAGTAATAATCTACTACAAGCAATAGATACACACAAAAGAGTTCCTCTCCCTACAAAACACAAAAGGGGAATGAACCTCCCCCTCCCCGAGCCGAAGGCTTAACCTCTATTTATGCTGTCTGCCCCCTCGCCACAAAGAGTGTTCATTTTCTTTCTTCTAAAAATTTGTATGAGTCCATTCACCAGCCCATAAGACAAAGGAATAAACTCCTAGAAACTCCACACATTTAACACATGCTAAATTCCTTGGAACCAGATTACCCGGATGTCCGAATAATTGCCGGATTTTCTTCCATGCCACAATATATGCCCAGAGATGATATTCCTATTTCCACGTATCCAGTCACACAATATGACTCAATTAGTAGAAGGAGTTGGACAAAATTGAATTTCTTTTTGACAAATGCATTTAGAGTCACTATACACAAAAGTCTAGTAAGGTCAACCAAAGCAATTCATCTTCACCCTATTATATCCATGCTTTGATAAGCGATGCACTTTGCCTCGGTCTTTTGGATGAAAACAGCAGGGATTCTTTCTATTATAAACTTTCCTAATCGCTAATATATGGAGCATTGTTCCGAGTTCCTGGGATTGGCAATTTAGCCTTATAAAACTTCCAATTTCCAAATTGTGACTTATCAAAGAGGAAAATACTTTGCTGAATACTTGGGACCGAGTTAATTAATCTGATCAAGATTTATCAATTGACAATGCAGTTAACCGTCAAATAATTAAATCTGCCCTAGCTATCTTCTCAGAGACGATGTCCCTATTCCAATGATTTCATTCACAAAGTATGATTCAATTAGTGGGAGAAGCTGGACCAAATTTAATTTACCACTAATCTACACGTTATTTTGCGTCACCGTATTGGTTGGAATTTAACTCCCGTTGGTTTTTTGAACTCTCTTATTCCCTTCTACTTGAGATTTATTTATGTTTCGAATACACCCACGGTTACCAATTCATAGCTGGACAAATTATAGAAAAGGTTTTGGGAAAATGGGAAAAGCAGAGGATTTTTATTAGTGTTCTCCATGACTACCAGTTTGATGTGACCCAGTGTCACTGATTATGGGATTCATGACTCTTACTCTCTAAATTTTTTGTTCATTTAATAGTGAAAGTAGATGAAAAAAATAAGAAAAATTAGACCGATATGCTCATTTGCGCATGTTGGAAAAGATGAAAAGAGTCATGAATCCAAAGTTTGGGAGTCAAATCTCAAATCTCAGAGTCATGACTGTACTACGGATTGTTTCTTTAATTTTGCTAACAAACAGGGTGATTAAACGTTTTTTGCACCCACTTTCTCAAATTTTATCGTAGCTCGTCCCAACCCATGCGTTGATGGCAATAGAATGTGAAAAATGACGCCATGCTTTCTAGGGTGCAAAACAAATTAAGTCACCCTACCCTGTACATGGTTCGGGTTTTGTCTATCGTATTGTATTATTAACAGAATTTTTTGACGATTAAAGATAAAACTTTAAAAAATTTTTAAAGATTTTCAGGATTCAGTAAAAGAAATGTATGGCCGGAGTGGGGCAGGAGTGTTAGGTGACGTTTACAGCAATTTCCACTCAGAAATTGTTGAGTAAAAAAAGTGAACGGGACTTAAATTTCTATTGATACATAATAATCAAGTAAGACATCCGAGTCTCATCAAAATCAAAAAAAAATTATAAAGAAAATTTGTTACAGGCCTCTGGTACAAATCTATACAACTTTCTCAGCCGACATCGAAACATTGGCCCGATTTTCTTCATTACAGTAAAAATAATTATAAATTAAAAACTTATCGGCAGTCTCTGGGACAAACCCCAGAGCTTTCCCTGAAACATCGGAACATACATCCGAGTTTAGTTATCAAAACCAATAGACAATAATAAAACAAAATTTGAGAATGGCCTCTGCGACAAATCTCCAGAGCTTTCTCACTAGATATCGTGATATTGACCCGATTCTCTTCATTAAAGTAATAAAAATTACAAATCACAACTTATCGGCGGTTTTTGGGATAAACTACAGAGTTTTCCTTCAAACATCGTGACATACATCCGAGTTTCATCAAAACCAATATAAAATTATAAAACAAAAATAATGTGAATGGCCTCTGCGACAAATCTCCAGAGCTTCCTCAGTAGATATCGGGATATTGACCCGATTTTCTTCATTAAAGTAAAAAAATTATAAACCAAAACTTAACGGCGGTCTCTGAAATAAATCCCCAGAGCTCCCCATGAGACATCAGACATTAACCCGAGTCTCGTCATCGCTCATCAAATTTTAGAAAGCAAAGCAGTTTGATGTTCCCTGGCATAAATCCCCAGAGGCCCCACGAGACATCAAAACATTAACCCGAGTCTCGTTATCGCTCATAAGAATTTTAATGAGCAAAGTAATTTAATGGTCTCTGGGATAAATCCCCCGACCTCCCCACGAGACATCGGGACATTACCCACGTCTCTTTCATCGTTCTTACAATTTTAGAAACCAAAGCATTTTGATAGTTTCTGAAATAAATTTCCAGAGCTCACTATGAGACATCGGGACATTAACCAGAGTGTCGTCATCGCTTTTACAATTTTTAGAAAGCAAAGCATTTTGATGGTTCACGGGATAAATTCCCAGAGCCCGAGTCTTGCCATATTTGTTTAACTTTGCGAAATATTAGTGAGCAGCATGAGATACATGCGTGAGCGGCGCAAAACTAAAACATCTGGGATCTATTCTGGAGCACTACAGGAGTCACTGGAAATTTACCAGTCTCCTTGCCATATTCGTATCACTTTGTGGATATAAGTAATCGGAGTGAGAGTCGTGCGTGAGCGTGGCAAAACTAAAATATCCGGGATATTACCCGAAGCACTGCAGGAGTCATCAGAAATTAACCTGCGTCTCGTTACTACAGTCATATTACTTTGCCAAATATAAATGAGCGGCGTGACAGTCGTACATGAGCGGCGCAAAACAAAATATTTGGAATATTACCCTAAGCACTACAGGAGTCATCTGAAATTGACCTGTCTTTTTGCCACAGTCGTAATGCTTTGCGAAATATTCAATGAGCGGCGTGATAGCCGTGCGTGACCGGCGCAAACCTGAAACATGGGGGTATTTTCTTGAGCACTACAGGAGTCATCGCAAATATACCTTTCTCTTCCAGAATTAGTCCTACTATGCGGAATATGAGAGCGGCGTGAGAGCCGTGCGTGAGGGCGCAAACCTGAAACGTTGAGATAGTTCCTGGAGCACGAAAAGAGTCATTGGAAATATACCTATCTCGTCCAGAATTTGTGGTACTATGCGGAATATGAGTGAGCGGCGTGAAAGCCATGCGTGAGTGGCGCAAAACTAAAATATTTGGGATATTACCCGAAGCACTACAGGAGTCATCAGAAATTAACTTATTTCCTTACCACTGTCGTATAGCTTTGCCAAATATGAATGAGCAGTGTGAGAGTCGTGCGTGAGCGGCACAACCCTGAAACATTGAGATATTTCATGGAGCACTACAAGAATCATTGGAAATAATCTTATCTCTTCCAGATTTTGTATTGCTATGTGGAATATGAGTTCTAGCCGTGAGAACCGTGCGTGAGCGGCGCAAAACTAACATCCGGAATATTACCCGAGGCACTACAGGAGTCATCAAAAATTAACCAGTGTCTCCTTGACACAGTCGTACAACCTTGCCAAATATAAATGAGCAGTTTCAGAGTCGTGCCTGAGCGGCGCAAAGGTGAAACCTTATAACCACACTCAAAATTGTCATCCATTGCAGTGTATGTATTTACAAATGACCCCATGCATGTGGCTATTGTACACTCAGCTTTTGAGAAGTCAAAATTTGCTTACCTAGCATTCGTCAAATTACTCAAATGTATGTTTTCCCCAACATTTTTTGTTCACAAAAGCTTGCTCAAAGACTCAGAAAGTCTACAAAATTATAATATTCGGAAAAAATCCATTATTCGTTCACTTAATTATGCAAATTTTGTATATCCAGTTTCTTTCAGAACGAACTAATTTCAAAATTGGTAGTTCTAGTATTACAAACGAAATGTCGAGACGAAAATAAAGAGTCTAAAGAATTGTTCCTCAAAAGCTAAAGATATTGATTTGAAACATTTTTAAATTTAACACCCTCACCTCCAAACTTGAAAAAGATTTAATTTCGGAAATGGGGCATTCTTTGGTTTTTCAAGTCCGTTTAATCTCGATGACAAAACGGTCACCGAGAGAAAAAAGGTTACCTACATATTTAAAACACTTTTAAGTTCTATTTAGTTAGTCTTAGACCCGCTAAATGAGGGAAGAGACGAGACATATGCACACTCTCTCCTCGTCATCTCCACAACCATCACAAAATTAGCTGTTGTAGTTTTATTTCCTACCGCCCTCCACCGCCACCTCTCACGTCATCTTCGACATCCCCACTACCACCACCAACTAACCAATGGGGGAGTGTAAAATACTATCATTTTATCTATAACTTAATCCACTTTTGATTGACCAAGGTCGTCAGTTCACATTAAAGCTTATGAATGCTGCGAGTGAGAGATCGCGCTATAAGTTGCACTTTACGGCATCTTAACACACTCAGAGTAATGGAATTACTGAGAGGTAAAGTTAAACTCTTCAGAGAATGGTTGTCAAATTTACGAGCGCAGACAAAAAGATTGGGACAAATCTTTGGCAGCGGCCACATTCGCATATAATGCGACTGCGAATGAGTCCACTGAGTTTACTCTGTTATCCTTTTCGTTAGTGCATGGATGAAAGACTAGAGTCTCAATAGACTTAGACTTATCATTGGAGTCGAGTCCGAAAATTGAAAGACAATTTCCAAGAGATCTGGACGTAGTTAAGTAAAGATAGGAGCGGTGGCCAATAAGGGGGATTGGTGGGCAGTAGGTAGGGCAATGGGCAGTAGAAAGTGCGGTGGGTAGTAGAGAGAACGGTGGGCAGTAAGGGGGCGGTGGCCAATAGAAGAGATTTGGCGGTGGGAGGTAGGAAATACGGTGGGCAGTAGGGTATAGGGAGAACGTATAATAAGCCAAAATTGAACCAAATTCTGTTGGTGTGTGCAAAGTTAAATAAAAATAGTATGTGTCATGTAGCAATAAGTTACAAACTCTGTACACTCTTATTGTAATCAAAATTTAAGATTTCCAGGCGTTGGCAACATCTACAAGAGGTAAAAAAAATAAGTTATCCTTACTAAATTACACGGACAAACAACAATTATTATTACTAATTTTGTTCCAATAATTCCATTTCCGCTGTATGTAAAGTTTTGTTGAATTCGAATTGAATTTCCAAAAACTTCTTCCTATTACTCTCTGATATTTTCCGTAGTTTATGAGTAAATTGATTTTGTAAAAATATCAAACTCATCATCGTTCACTTTAACCAATTCTTGAATAGAAAGTAGGGCTTCTTTCTCAAATAGATCCAAAGGTCGTTTCATACCACGCCGGTGAGGTCTTCCATTCGGTGTTGGTCTGCTTCTAGGAACAAAAGTATCGCCTGAAGAGCTTGTATTGTCAATAGATGCACCAATTCCTTGAAGCTCATCTTCGTCAAAAATTTCAGATTCCAATGACAGCTCTTGCTGTTTGTCATCGTCCACTAATAAATTCGATATTGTTTCCTCGTTAAGTTCTGATGCATCTTTCAGGAATGCCATTGAACCCTCATGACAAAAGTGTGACCTTTTTGATACTCCACTTCCAGATGGCTTCTTTGACTTTCTCATAAATGCCATGTATTGATTTCGAAGCTTACCCCACTTCGACTTAAGCAACTCCTCTAAATAAAAATTGGTGTTATTGCAAAATTATAATGAAACAAAATACTTTAACATATATATATTTTTTTACTTTACCTTCATTGTTGAGTTCAACGCCAATTTCTCTCCATTTCCTTTCTGTGACGACATTATTCTTTTAATTAACGTTACACTTATCATGCAAACATGAGTGTAACTTCAGCTGATCAATCAATTTCTCTTCCAGATCCATTTATCAACAACAAATTAAGCAATTATAAATTTAATATTATATTTTTGGAGATACAACAAACTTTTCACGAAGAAAAAAGTATCTCCCAGTTCAACTTCTGTTGGAGAAGATGAGGACGAAATGAGGATGAGAAAAAAAAAGCATAGATTGATTCATCCAAACAATTTTTCATCAGATGATCGTCCTAGCAACGTTCGTACAATCATCTGATGAAGCATAATTTGAATAATCTGCCGCTCATCAGGCGAAACGCCGGAGGGACAACAGATGCGGCGGAAGCATAAAACGGGCGATACACCACATCATCCTTCCTTCTAAGACTTGAAAAGAACTCTTTCTTTTCTGTCACGGTTTCCTTTTCGCACCGGTATGACTGAGACTGAAATATTGCTAGGTACTACCGGAGTATCTGACACTTCAGTTGGAACTGCTTCAGTTGACCTACCCTTGTACCAGGGGTACTGGGGTGGTGCGGAGTAAGGTTAGGCGTCGCTGGAATAAACGAACTTGGGATTTGTTCCTTAATTTCCACTTTGGGTAAAATCTGATCCATGTGTCTGTTGCACTCTTGACAAAAAACTGAAACAGAGAAAGAGACTGGACCAACGTTAGAATTTATAACTCCTGGAGACCATTTCGGTTCGTGCTTCGAATGCGTTTGCACCCAGTCCCGTTGACCTAATGTGAACTCTCTGGCATGTGACTTGTTGTCAAAACTTTCCTTCTGACGGAGTTGAGAATGACATACGTGTGTTTGAACTGACGGACGTACGAGATACAGAAGACTCTTGAATTTTCTCCCTTGTAAAAGTTCTGAAAGATCGGAACCTGTTGTTGAGTGAGGGGTTACGTTGTATGTAAATAGAAATCGTTGAAGATTTACTTCCACACATCACATTCTTGAGATTTTATAGAGTCTGAATGTTCGTACAAGTCGTTCAGCTTCTCCATTTGAACGGGGATGATAAGCTGAACTGGTACGGTGACGGATTCCGTTAGATTTGCAAAATTTTGGAACTCTTGAGAAGTAAACTGAACTCCATTGTCGGTCACAATTTGATTGGGAATTCCAAAACGCGTGATGCACTCGCGAATTTTTGTAATAACGGCTTTTGTAGTGGTATTTCTTCCAACGTTGAAAACTTCTGGACATTTGGAATGACCATCCATAAGAACTAACCAGTTCCTATCCAGGAAAGGGCTTGCTAGGTCGACATGAAGGTGTTGCCACGGGCGTTCGGGAAATTTTCATGTCGCGTTCGGATTCGGTCTGTTTTCTGAACACTTAGTACAAGTTTTCTCAATCTCTTCAACTTCCTTGTCGATGAGCGGCCACCACACAAATTGTTTGGCTAAGGACTTTCTTCGAACGATACCTAAATGTGAAAAATGAAGATCTGTTAAAAATTGTTTACGTAATTTTTGAAGTACAACTACGCGTATTCCCCACATGATGACTCCTTGTTCCAAGGTTAGCTCGTATCTTAGATTAAAATAGGGTTGAAGATTCTTTTCAGACTCTATGAGATGTGAGGGCCATCCATCCTTCACATAACGATAAACCTTAGAGAGGACCAAATCTTTTGATGTGTGTTGGCGAATATGTAGAATGGTCACAGGAAGTGTATTCAAAGCTTCGGAAGCCAATAAGTGAATATTGTCACACGCGAGATCATGAGTTAAACTTGGAGAATCTGAAGGAAATCTTGATAAAGCATCTGCATTACCATGATCCTGAGTTTTCTTGTACACTATATCAAAATTAAAACTACTTAAAAAAGTGACCAATTATTTAAACGGTTTGGGATGTAAGATGTGACTTGACTTTTCCCAAATATTGACAGAAGGGGCTTGTGGTCTGTAACAATTGTGAAATGTTTACCACAGAGAAGCTTGAAAAATTTTTTTACTCCATAGACAATAGAAAGCCCTTCACATTCAATATTTGAATAACGAGACTCGGCTGGACTCAAAATTTTAGACGCAAAAGCGATTGGTCGCTCTGTATTGTCTGAATAACGATAGAACAGTATTATTCCCAATTCTTGTTTTGAGGCATCACAGGCTATTTCAATGGGTTTAGACGGATCGTGATGGACCAAAACTTGACTTGAACTTAGTGATGCTTTTACAGTTTGAAACGCAAGTTGACAATTTGTGGTATATTGATATTTCACAGCCTTCCTAGTTAGTTAATAGAGAGGAGCACAAATCTCTGAAAGTGACGGTATAAAACGGAATAAAACTTTACTAACCCTAGAAAAGATTGAACCTCTTTTACATTCTTCAAACGTTGAATTGACTGTATGGCTTAAATTTTAGAAGGGCAGGTCTGAATTCCATCCTTCGTTAGAATGTGACCTATGAACTCAAGCGATGGTTGCAGCAACTTACATTCTGACATTGAGAGCTTATAGTTGGTTTCACGCATGCGTTGTAGTATCTTCTGTAGAGATTGAAGATGACTTAAGTCGTCATTTCCGCTGACTAGAGAATCATCACTAAAAACTTCGACGAATCGTCTAGTAAGACTTGATGGAAAGCATGAGGGCCGTCAAGACGTGAGAATGTCTTTCCACCTGAAACAGCACTAAAAAGATCCTTTTGACGGGCGAGACGGTACTGAGTGACATTTGAGAATTAACGGTATGTTTAAAGTCACCGATAATACGGACTCTTCCATTGAACTTTGGCACAACGACAATTGGAGCGGCCCATTTACTGGTTTCAACTCTCTGGATAGCTCCAGGTTTTTCCATGCTGTCCAATTCAGCATCAACCTTAGCTCTCAGCGCAAATGGAATGGGACGAGCTTTCAGGAACTTAGGTGTCGCGTCATTCTTCATTTTGATCTTCGCTTGTAATCCTCGATACTGCCTGTGGAAGAACTGAATACATCGGCGTATTCTTCTAGAATAGACTTAAGAGATAAATTAGTACTTATCTCAACACTATTGCACTGTTGAACAATTTTAGAGCAGTCTATTCAAAAAAATTCATCAAATTTCGGCCGAAAAGTGACGAACCTTTTACTATCTCAAAATTATGAGTCATCTGTTTATTATTGTAGTGAAAGTTTACCTGAAGTTGACCGAAGGGGTAAAAAACTTCGTTGGTGTATGTTTTGTAACAGTTTGTTGATTTTTGTAGAGTAGAACTACCAAGAGACTGTTTCCAAAATTCATCCGAGAGAACAGATTTTCTACAACCTGTATCAAGTTCCATTGTGTGATTTACTTTAACTGGAATCTAGATAATGTCGTTGACTAAACTGCGGACTTGATGGACAGACCAGGGTGTTACTGATTTTGTCTCATGAGGTTTGGGATTTTTTGAAGAACGACAGAACTTCTGAAAGTGACCCGATTTTCCACAAGAATGGCAGATAACATCTTTGTGTGGACAGTTCTTAACTTTGACATGGGACGTGTTTCCACAGTTCGGACAGAATTTTGTAGACTTAGAACAAGACTGATTTTTAGATTGATTGTACTGACTGGACATTCGTTTATTTGCTACTTTACTATAATTTTTTTTCTGGAACTGAGTTCTTTATTTGTTCAGTGTGACTGGACAACTGCTGTTCCCTAATGAGCGACGTGCTGCATAGGGCTGATTCTTGAGCTACTGCAAGAGCAATTATGTCCTGTAAAGATATAGAATCATCCTTGGAGAAAATTAACTTCTGGGCTGCTTCACTTTGTAATCCGAATATAAACTGGTCCCGGAGGCAAGTTTCCAAATCGGCGGTAAATTTACATGTAGCAGCCAGTTTGCAAAGTTCTGCGAAAAAAGACAGATAGTTTCCCCCGGAAGTTGCTCCCGGTTTGAGAATTTGAATTCTTTTGCAAGAACCTTTAGAACGGGCTTGAAGTGAGCTTTGAAAAGAGCGATTAGGTCGACAGTTTTCTTCTTTAACGGTGAATCTGGAGATGATAAGGTTAGAAGGAGAGTGTATATAGGCATCCCGATACTGGAGAGTAGAATGGCTACTATACATTTGTTTTGATCTTCTGGCTTCTAGTCATCAAGACCATTGACAATTAAATATGAGTAGATTATGTCGATCCATGCATCATAATCTTCTGTCTGAGCATCAAAGGGCTTCACAAGCGTAATGGACATAGTGGAATGATTGTTGGATCTAGATATAACACAAAACTGGTGACAGTATCTTTGAGATTTGAGAAACAAAAAGGTACTGAGTACCCTGGGTTGCATATACAAAAGTGTGTAGGCTTATCTTATCAAAGAATATGTTGACCTGGAACTCCAGACGTAGACTTGACTACTGGCCTGGGCTCTTAACTCTATACAGTAATTGACTTGACTAAAGTTGTTAACTCCACTCTCGTCGCCAAGATTTTGTGTATGTGGGTGACTAACCGACAGTATGCAATGTAATTACTTGAATGTAACGATAAGGGTTTACTTTAATGAAAGTACAACATTGTTGTCTAATTCTTAGGCTTAATAATGAGAAAATGATTTGAAAGGGATTTTACAAATAAAATATTTCTTCTAATTGTTTTCCTTTTGGAACGGTCCCCAGAATAGAATTAACGTTTCCTCGCTGCAAAGATAAGCTGATGCGTTGAATCAAGTAAGAAGTTGAGCGAAATTCTCCAGTGGCAATTTGAATGAATTTTCCAATTTTCTTAATGAGTTTTAAACCTTTTGGGCCCCAGCCTCCACTAGATTTGACTGCAATAGGAATGAAAATGAATTTGTTTACAGAAAGGAAACTGTATTTGTTAGATTTTTATTTTCAGCTATGATCGCGGCAGCTCCGGGGTTGAGTTTAGTAGACTGTAGGTATGATTGGGCAAAAGTGTCAACACAAGTAAAGTCCCAGACTAAGGATTTTTCTCTGAACCATGGCAGGAGAGTCATTCCGTCCGGGTGCTTTCCATCTAGTTTTGAAAGTCCAAGAGGCTTTCTGATACTTGGAAAACCGGCAGAACGAAGAGATCTGAGAATTATTTCATTGATTCCATCGTGTCTTGATATTCTTCCAAAAGCTTTTTTACAAGAAAATCCATGACGGCTTGTTTCATCTACTTTAAAACCACAAGGACAAAAATGAGAAGTACAAATTAAAGAACCAAGTCAAATAGCACAAGAGACTCTAAAAATTTCATCAGGGAGAAGTGTTCCAAGTTGGGGAAAGGGTAAAGCCTCAAGCCAGGCGCCGGCTTCTTGATTAGTGGAGGACAAGATCCTTGCCAAATCTTCATCTGTGGAACAATTCGATAGAATGGACTGAAGAATCTTTATTGACTGGGGCTCTTCCAAAGATTTCTGGAACTTTCGCATGGAATCTTCAGGGGGACTCTCATTGTTTCTGGATAACCAAAGTTCTTCGGCTGACTTAACGGATGGGTCGATTAGGAAGTTGATTGGGAGCAGGGCAGACATATTATATTAACAATGATCAAAGGGTTTTAAGTAATCTAAGTGCCGTATTTTGGATGTGGGAGAGGTATATAGCCGTTATGAGGGGAAAGAAAAGAGAAAAGGGAAAGGTTTCTGTTGTTACATGAGAATTACTGGTTCCATTGTTGTTGTATTCATTTTTGGATCGTTATGAGGGATAAACGTGGAGATAATTGTAGCTGGAGTGGTCGTGGTCAAGTTGAGGGAATATGGGTCCGCTTCTAAATAATCGTCAGAATCTTCCGCAGTTGTGGTAGTGACAAAGTACGAGCACATATCAAGTTGTTTGGTTACTATATAAAAGGGCCGGTCAATGTCTGTATNTCTGTATGTGCATTCATCAGAGTACTAAAATCTAGTTGGGCCACGACACTAACGTCGTTGTCGCGATGGGAGAATTCTTCTGGGTTCGTAGTTAATCGAATTTTAACATATGCAATTTTAATGCCACAATGGAAGCGGTGTTGGATAGAGCTAACTACATTATTATATGTAGGATCATACATGAATAAATCAGTAAGAATTGCAAAATCGGTTTGATAGAAAGTGGTTTACATTGTTGTAATTCAAGTATGCGGGTGGTTATCCAATAAACTTCGCCTTGAGTTGTGGTGCATTCCTGTGCATCAACAAGGCAGTGATCAAAGAACTGTGTGTTGAGAGCCGAAATTAGACCAGAAGTAGGGTTGACATCAAGAATAAGTCGGCGAATGCAATAGTTTTTTGCGGAAGTAACTTTCACTGTTAGCCAGTAATATTCCGTTGAGGGCCAGTTTTGGGTACATATGGTATCGGCAGAGGATTTTGTTAGTCGTTCACCTTTAAGAGTGGTGTTAGTTATAAACATAAACTCACATTCTGTACGAGTTACAGTATGTTTAATATGAACGTATTTTTGGGTATGTTGACCCCAAAAGAACACTTGAGTGCGACTTTGGGTTTCTTTGGCCCAACACTCATAAGCATGAATAGTTGGGTCAATATGTTGATTGGCTCGTAAATTTGCTGA
>NIPM01000464.1:0-81779 GCA_002738285.1 Holacanthella duospinosa | reverse complement strand
CCTGTCGTCGATCAGGAAACCTAGCGACTTTCCACTGGGGTGGAGGGGAGATGGTATTTTCGTCTTCGGGTATGGTAATTAATATTTGTGGAGGCTCTCGTGAACTTTGGTTTTCCGTTTTACCTTGAAGAACTAGGGTACCATTTGTACTCATTTTAGATGGTTGCACATTAGCTAATAGTATAAAGTGTGGGTTAGTAAATGTATGAAAATCATGAACATATTCAACAACATAACCTAAATTAGGTAACGGAGGAAAACCAGGCGCGTCATAAAAGCCAAAGTCAAAGGATTTACGCGTCAAATCAATAAACATATTTTGTGTATCATCTGGTAAACGCACTATGACACAGTGAAATTGTTCGCACACAGCCTTGATTTGATTTTTTGACATAGTTTTCCATTGTGGATAATAAACTCCTATTCTATTAATAATAGAGTGTCGTACTAAAAAATCAGAAATGTCAGTCGGGAACTGTAGAACAGGGATGTATCGCAAATAATCTTTGATAGAGTCAAATTCAGGGCGCCAATTACAGTAAAATGATTCAATTAACTGAGTATATTTTTTTTCCATTTGATTATAATAGGAATATTGTACTGACCAATTGGTTCGGTATTCTACGTCGGGCCAGCGCACTGTGGGAAACACATTCTGAACAGTTTCGAACACAGATGTTTGAAGAACTAAGAATTTTTCGGCTAAATTGTGAAGGTTATCTCCTCCAAATCCGAAGAACAAAGTTGGTATTTTTGGTTCGTATGGATTTGTATACTGACTTACGCGTGTTGAAGGGTGAGTGGCCATGGTGTGTAGCACGTTGGATCTGTAACAGAGAATGAGTGTTTAATTAGTTAATTGGTTAGCACTAAAGTGACTTGTAAGGAAAGCTGTATAAGCGAAGAACTAGGTAGAACTTAACAAGCACTTTGAAATGAATTGTAGAATTGTTTAATGACGTTCGTGCAATAGTTCGGCTAACAAAAGAGTACGTGGACCGGGTGTCGTTGTCGGAACTGTAACTTGTATATTTTGCCATTTTGGACAGGAGCAAGCGGAGGAGTACGTAGGTGGGTATATGAGCGGTTCTGTTTCGAATGAAGTAGTTAATGATGGATATACTGACTTATTGGACGCATGGACAGCTGTTGGTTCGCAAGAAATACGTACTGGCAACTCGTTATTTGAATCGGAATTCTCGGATCCCTGAGGGGCCGTAGCATCGGCATGATCAAGGGGTAACATTTCTATTTCATGAATATCGATCACTTGTGGAGGTGATTTTGAACATTTGACCGTGAGTAGTCTCCACAATTGGGCTCGGTAGCACCAGAACACTTTCGTTACAATAAGTAACGAACCAATACTGAACAATCCTAACGCTATTTGTATTAGTAGATGTTGAATCGGGTCAAAGGTAAGCTGTCTCAAATGTTGGGCAACTCCTAGTTGTTCGAAAGAAAGAGGTCTACCTTTCATACGGGTAGTAATAATGTTATCAAGAGCTGATGGAGCCTGCATTTGTGTTATTAAGAAGTAGAGAGTTTGGAGACCGGAAACTTCTTGGAGATTATAAACACCGATACTGCTAAATGCAATATCTGGCATGGATATATTATTTTGGTTTGCATAGGCCAATGGTAAGATGGGGACATTTAAAAGCATAGGTTCATCACTGATTAAAAGAACTAAATCAGTTTCTTCAAGATCAAAGTAAAATGGTGGAGATGGGCACAATGTACGGGTTGGTTCCATGACAATTTCTTGAGACAACGGTCGTAAATAATCAGTTAATATTTGGGACCCGAGTTGGAATCGTATTTCAGGTTCGCGATAGCACGTTTCAATATTTGTAAGATTACTAATGTCCACAAAATGATATTGGTTCACTTCATGACACTTGAAGATGGATAAAATATCTCCATTGGAGTATACAGCATACGGAGTTGGACCTAGAAGTATACGAACCACATGTGTTGGACTGCTGACATCAGCTAAAGACCGAGCTAGCATTAATGTTTGTCGTTGTGTATTGCAAACTTTTCGAGCTAGTAACTGCATGTTAGCCGTTTCTGTTTTATTAATCATTTCGTATACAAATGTTAGTTGTGCGTTAGACTGCGCATCTGAGAGAACTCGCGGCTTAAACTGTTTGGATATTGCAGGCTGTAAATCATTATGGTAGCGAGGCAGATCTGAAGAAATTCGTCGCCTGGGATTATTATTGCGAGGGATATACTCGGGTATTTGGCGGTATATGTGTGGGATATTTTCGTCGTCGAATTTAGTTTCGTCTGGATTGTAGTCAGTTAGACCTTCGTCTAAACCTGCTGCTGATGTAATTTTTAGTGCTTTCTCGTCATTGTTTGGGATTGGTTGTAATGTTTGCTTTTTAAAATGACTGTAATAGTCAAATTCAGTGGGATACTCTATTGAAGTTGATTGCACAATGGGTAAATTTAACAAATCCTGTCTGGTTTTATCACGTGTTTTCATCTCAGAGTACTCAGGTTGTGAAAGGATTGGTAATCGATTCCCGGGACGTGAATTTTTGGTACCTGAGCCAGCCAATGGAATTGGTCGATTAGGCTCAAATGGATCGTCCGGAAATATTGTTATGCTATCCGGGGAAACGTAAAACGGGTTATTTTCGTTGGATACTTTGTCAACGGCATGATTGATTTTGAATTTGTTTAGCAAATGAAACGGAACAGGAGGTAGGATGGTAGTAGTTAACACTATTTCTTGCGGAATAACTGAGATAACAAAATTACGTTTTGTAATATTGGGTGGTAAGGGCAACATGGGAACTGTGAAATTCAGAGACTCTAACTCGGCTGAGCTTGAAATACTCGGTTCAAAAGATGTTTGAGTAGTATAAATTTCAACTTCCATTGTTTGAAGATACTTTTGTCTTGACTTTGACTTGCGAGTGAATACTGGTGTATTTATTGAATCTACATTCATGGGTTTAACCGTCACTAAAGGTGGTAATACTACTACCTTTTTGTTTCCTGAGGATACATAAACTGGTATTTCACGTTTACGTCGCGAACTGAGTGAAGTTACGGCTTGCTCAAATTCTAAGGTTGTGGAAATTTGATTATCAATTTCCCCGAATACATCTTGAGAAAACAATATGTGTTGTTTGGACATGCCTACCCATAATTTTCCGCGATATATCTTAGGCCGTGTTAAATGAATGGCGATACTGTATACTGGGCACGTCAAACGCTCGTTATTAGTGAACATACACTGCGTTTTGGAATACTTTTTCAATCTACATTGGTTGATTGTTTCCGGTTTCCAAATCAAGTAACTATATTCATTTGCCCTACAATATCCTTTCGTAGCACTACACTGTTCAGATAATCGTACTGGAGCGTAATGAGTTCCAGACTCATAGCCTTGACAAAAGTGGAGAATCGGAGTTTTTGGTTCTAAATTGTTGAAATATTTTTGGATGATTGGATCGTGATTACGATCCAATAGGATGTCCGTTGTATTTCCTGAAGCGGTTGAAAAGAAAATCACTACACTCATGAAAATGAGTGTGTATCGTCTAACTAAAATCATTTTGTGATTCTGTTATTATTAATATAAATAATAATCTTGTAAATGCTTTGGTAACGTGAGTGTCCTATGAGGTCGAGTTGAACCTGCGGTGCTGGTTACTGCTGATGCTGGTAGTGCGCTAGTCGGAAGACTAGGTACTGGCTGTGACTGCGAATTTTGTAAAGAAATATATGGATTATTCACTTCAATATTAGGTGCAAGTGCTGGGTTTGAACTGGTGGATGTGGCTTTAGGAGGAAAGATAATTCTGTTAACGGACTTTCCTGATTCGTTTGGGGTTGATGGTGAGGGAAGAGGTGATCCTCTTCCGTATCGAAGTCTATAGTTAGCGGGATACGTGCCTGAATAACCTGGAATTTCCCGTCGTTCAGATTGGTTTACTACGGGTGAACGGGAAGCTGAACGAATGGGGGTATTTGGTAATTGGAATGATAAAGGTATTGAAAACGGTTTCTTAGGGATTTTTAAGGTAGGATCTGGATAGGGTTCATCCTCATCGTCAGAGTCTGTGTCGTTATCGAATGGAATAATATCTAGTTGTTTAAGGTGGGTAATAGCTTTAGGAATGTGCGCTAATACGTTATCAAGTACTGCATTTTTATCACTTACGTGTGGTAACAGTAATGTAAACAAATTGAATACTGAAATATAAAGACGATTTTTGAAACTTTGGTGAATAAGAAAAAGAAAAACAAAAGACGGCCATATGTCTCCACATATAATAAATTCAAAAGTAGGGGCGGTGTTCACTAACGTGTGAATATTATCTATGATAAGATTAGAATCTATATAATATATATGTATGTGCTTAGGGTTTATTATTTTTATATAAGTAAATGAAGTACTTGGTCGTGGACCGATAGTTTGAATAACTATTTCGTCAGCAGGCCAACAATCTACAAATATTATTCTATTGGTAGGTAATTTATTCATCATGGACGTGAATAACTCCATGGTCAATGGTTGGGTGATTAAATGTAGTAATATTTGGTAGGGTTGTAAGTTTAATGTTATATATTGGGAATTCTCTACGACATGTTTTGGTTCAAAATTGATTGTCGAGAGATGTTGAATGAGGGTTGCCGCATTAGCTAGTTCATTCAATAAGTCGTCGCGAGATTGGTACGACATTTCTGGTTCGTCTTCCTCACGCTTAAGAGTGGGCAATAAACGCATCCTATGTAAATGCGCTATTTGGGTTTGTTGGGTTACTAAATCCCGAACTTTATAATTTAGTTCGGATAGTTTTTTCTGTATCTTATACTTGTTTTTATATTTAGGGGTCCATTTGGAAGCTTGACCCTCTATGGGCGGCACTTAAAATTGCAAGGTGATTATATCCCCTACGCTATAAGTTTGATTCTTTCGAGTAGAATCAATTTTGGTTTTAGACTTTTGTTGCGCTTTGTGTAAGACTGAACGCGTCAATTCCCATAATTAATCCATTCGTTTACCTTTTTCTTTCCAACCAGGAGGAAGCTCAGAACTATTCCACATTTCTGGACGAGACATTTCTCGACCGTATAGTAAATAAAAAGGACTAAAACCTGTACTTGTGTGTTGGGTTGAATTAATAGCCATTTGAACTAGTGGAATTAGTGAATGCCACGTTTGAGGCTCAGTTTTAACATAATGAGAAATGATAGAGTGAATCACTGCGTTGATTCGTTCGCTTACTTTATTACCTTTATGGTTGTATGGAGAAATTCTTCTAACTTCGCAACCAAAAAACTTAGTAAACTGCTCGTAAAGCTTACTTATAAAGCAAGGACCATTATCACTACCTATGAATTCAGGAGAACCATGGCGTGTGATTACAGCGGATTGTAGCCATTGAGCTACAACTTCTGTTGTAGCTGATTGCAACGCTTGGATTTCACAAAAGCGGGTTAGTGAACAAATTGCTACAGCAATGAATATAGAATTGTTTGAACTTGGGGGCAATTTACCTATCAAATCCACAGTAATATATTGGAAGGGATATTTTCCTATAGGCAAAGGTTTTTGGTGACTTGGTATTTTACCATAGTTGCGTCTATAATTAATGCAACTTTCGCATGTTAGAATATGTTGATATACATCATGCTTAATAGTTTTCCAAGTAGCATGGGAAAGTATTCTAAATAAGGTTTTGGTAAATCCTAAATGCCCAGAGGATGGAATGTTGTGAGCATTGTGTAATGTTTCACTGCGCAAAACTCTGGGTAAGTACACTCGCCTATGTCCTGCTTTTACATTATACAATATTTTATTATGGATTACAAATTTTTTATGAAGCTTAGGATCGTGAATGTTTGTCATGATGGCAATACATTCAGAATCCAATCGCTGCATTTCAACTAGTAGGAAGTCGTTGGTAAAAAATATGGGGACTAGTTCACCGACTGGCATATTAGGAGAAGTGGACCCAAGACTACTTAATTCATTGATGAATTGTTCGTATTCCTGAAATCCTTGGGGGNTTGGTAAAAAATATGGGGATTAATTCACCGTCTGACATATTAGGAGAAGTGGACCCAAGACTACTTAATTCATTAATGAATTGTTCGTATTCTTGAAATCCTTGGCGGTCTTGCTGGAAATCGTTCATGGCGTTTGTATAATTAATATCATCCGTTTCTGTTGTAGAAAGGCGACTTAACATGTCGGGTACTAAATGGGCTTTACCTGAACAATGTTTAATAATAAAGGAATATTGCTGGATTTCTAGACTCCAGTTAAGAAGACGAGACGCTGACATTGTTGTATACGCGCCTTTACATGTAAATTTCCTACCGAGAAATGGTTTGTGATCTACTACGAGATAAAATGTGGTAAATTGTAACCATATGTGAAAAAATTGTATGGATCGTTTTACTGCGAGCCATTCTATTTCTGTAGCTGAGAATCTGCTTTCAGAGTCAGATAGAATACGAATAAAATATCCTAATGGAAATTCTCCAGTAGAATCCTTAATCATGAGGACTCCGGCTATAGCTTTTTTAGAGCCATCCGTATGTAAATATAGTTCGTCAGTTGGGGATGTGGGATTTCGGAGTAAAGGAGCTGAAGTAAGAAGTTGCTTTGTTGTTTGAAAGCTAGCTTCTTCTTCCTGTCCCCATTTATATTTAGCGTTTTTCTTTGTAAGTTGTAACAAGGGATATAGGAGTTCGGTTACATGTGGTAAATGTTTTCTGTAATAATTTACTGCTCCAACCCATTTTTGAATGTCTTTTACTGATTTCGGGGTAGGGAGATCAATAATGGCAGCAATTTTTCTAGGTGCAGGTTTAATTCCTTGCGATGAAATGACGGCACCTAATGATGGCTTTTCGTCTGGGAGAATAATAGATTTTCCTGGTGTAAATTTGAAATTAAAGTTTCTTGCTTGAGCTAATGTGTATTTCATTGCGTGATGGTACTCAGGGAATGTTTTGCCTGCGATGGTTACATCGTCTATGTAAACTAAAACATTTTTCCATAATAATTCATGAAAAGCTAGTTGCATTACTCTTTGAAAACCCGCTGGTGCGGTAGCTAACCCAAAACATAATCGTGTGAAACATCCTGTGGTGTCTGCTGTAACTACGTTTGTAATAGGGATACTAGCTTCGGATAACTCTAATTGATAATAACCTTTTTTCAAGTCAAGGGATGTGCAATAAGCTATCCGTTCCTATAACCAATTCTGGCAAAATTCTACGCGGGGTAATGGCATGGTGTCTATTTGTAATCCCAAATTTACTGCACGATAATCTACAAAAAATCTTCATGAGTCTTGTCCAGTAGCTTGACGATGTCCACCGATAACAGTGTGAGTGGGTGAAGCCCATTCACTTTCGATTTCGATCATGATCCCTTGGCGTTTTAGTTTCGCCATGGTTTTGGCTTCAAATTCCCTAACTTGGTGACTTTTCCGATAGGGTGGATGTTGCACTAGTTTTGCGCCAGGTTTGAGGTAAAGTTCATGTTTATAATGGCGTATACAACTAATGTCCTCATCATTATGAGAAAATACGTTGTGATATTCAAGTAATAATTCCTCTAATTTTAGTCTGTGTTCCACTACCTTTATGTGATCCACAGTTTTAATAATACATGTATGTGTTGTCTTGTATTTTCGTCAAAATTAAGTAACTGTTGAGGAATAGCAGATAAAATATGATAATTTTTGCAAGGATTAGATTCACAAGTACATAGTGTATTTGGTGAAATAATTAAGCCTGGAAGAGTGTGTGGAAATTGTATGTGAGGTTGAATGGGGTGTTGTTGTTGAAGTTTATTTATTGTTTGTAATATTTTTGACATATTTGAATGTGTATTTTCTAATGAAGTTGTAGATACTTTATTTACTTTAGTTGCGTTAGCATTTATTATCTTATTTATTTAGCATTATTTACTTTATTTACGTTAGTTGCATTCTCCCATTTATTTAAATTTTTTGAATTTGCCGAGACCATCCGGCTTAAATAACCATATCTGGGGGTAATGTGTGCGAGTGTTGCCGTGGTCATCGGGCTTAATGTTATATTTCCATCCCGGAGGGTATTTATTGTATTTCCATCCCGGAGGGTATTTATTCCATCCCGGAGGGTATTTATTATATTTCCATCCCGGAGGGTGTTTGTTCCATCCCGGAGGGTATTTATTATATGTCCATCCCGGAGGGTATTTCCATCCCGGAGGGTATTGAATGAAAAATGACTTGATTCCGGAATCATTCCACAGTCCGATTCACATTCCATAGATTGATAATGTGGTACAGCTGTAATGGAACATCAAGGGGCAGCGGAATTGTCATAATGGCATAAAGGCCATATTTCTACTTTATTACAATTTAAACCATCCTGGAGGGTACTTATTAATAAACCATCCCTGAGGGTATTTTTTTTTAAGCCATCCCGGAGGGTATTTCTTTTTGAACCATCCCGGAGGGTAATTAATGAACCATCCCGGAGGGTATTTTTTATTAAGCCATCCCGGAGGGTATTTCTTTTTGAACCATCCCGGAGGGTAATTAATGAACCATCCCGGAGGGTATTTTTTAAATTTATTGAACCATCCCTGAGGGTAATTAATGAACCATCCCGGAGGGTATCTAGTAAACCATCCCGGAGGGTATTATCATTATGATTGCTTATATTTGAATAAATGGGAGAGTATACCTGTGTTTGTGATTGTAAAATTTCTGATAATGGTGCATTTTGCTGTGAAGGATGTTTCGCGCTGGAGGTGGAATCATTCCTAGCTTGATCAGAGTTCAGAATGATTAGACCTCCTACAATATCGTGAAGAATAACTGAGTGAGGGTAAAATATTAACTTGTGTACTTCACTCTCAGCTATGGAAGGTAATGCGTAGGGAACTGTTGAAAGCGAATGGTGAGTTGCTATGCAAAATGCTGATTTAGTAGGATGTGTAGATGCCACTAAGTGAATTGGTAGTGTTTCACTACCAATTTGTAATAAATTATCTTTGTAATTAATAACGGACGCGGCGTGTTGTAAAAAATCACTGCCTAATAGGGCTGGTAGTTTAAAATCGTGAACCACGATAAGTGGAAATGTAGTGATATAATCGCCAATTTGAATTTTTGATTTAGAAACACCTAATATTCGAAGAAAATCGTTAGTTATGCCTACTAATTGAATATTGGAATTAAGCGGGTCCATTGTAGAAGTAAAGTCACTATGTAATAGCGATTTTGTAGCACCTGTATCTAAAAGAGCTAACACTGAAAACCCATTTATTAAAATAGGTATACGGATAAGTCCGCATCCCATGCCAACCTGTAATATAAAAGAATGAAGTTCACTGGTGGATGAAACTTTTACATTTGGATCGTATGTAGTGGACGTAGTGTATGAGTCAGTAGGATTTATTACTGGTTTGGTTGATTGTGGTACGTTTGCGTATTTGTTGGTGGAAATGTATGTGGACGGATATATTGTCCTTGACGAATTGATGGACGGAAATTTTGAACTTGGTTCGGGGGAGCACGTATTTGAAAGTTGTTCGACAAACCCATCCGATTCGTAAAGAATGGGCGGCTTGGACGATTCATAGCACCTCGTATACCAAGGTACCGGGGTGGTCGCATCACTTAACTGGGGTAAGGTGCTCCCCCATAAGTGTTTAAAGGATTAGATTGAGGAAATACTCCGCGACAGACTGAAGTGTCATGGCTTGAAGAATTATGTGTTGAGCAGAACACTTAATTCTGCTCAACACATAATATGTGTGAAGTATGATGTACTTACCTGTGTTGTATTAACCTTGCGATTTAGATTATTGGTAAATGGTTGTGTTTTGGATTGATTGGGTTCGCTCTGAAACGCTTGAGTAGAGGCTGCCGTGGCAGCCTCTACTATAGCGTTAATAGCTACTTGCTTGGCAATCTCAACCGATTTGATAGCTAGCACTGATTCAGATTCACTTTTGTGAATAATGGAGTCTACATATTCCGCATTGCGGTAATTATCACTGAACTGTTCGAGAGTGGTTGGGTTATTTTGCCAACACTGGGCTAGATATTTCACTGGCACTGCACGTGAAATGAAACGAATTTTATCCGTTTCTTCCATTTTGGGATCATATGAGTTCAGTAATTTACTGAAGACTTGGAGGAAACGTTCACTGTTTCGGATTCACGTTTCTTTCGATTTAATATGCGTTCCATAGCCTCGTCGCGGTAAGAGCGACGGCTAAACACATGAACGAAAGCTTCTTTTAATTCTTTAAAGGTGGGGTCCCTGTAGTTGGTTGATTCGCGTGTGTGTTTTAGTTTCAAAGCACTTATGTGGTTAAGAAACCAGTCAAGTGCTTTGTATTTGTATTACACTAGAAGATATAATATTTGTGAGGTGAGGGATCACTTATAACTTCCACACATATACAAGAGTAAATTCATGCGAGAGGCAATGAGTTGATTACTCTGTATTACACTAGAAGATATAATATTTGTGAGGTGAGGGATCACTTATAACTTTCACACATATACAAGAGTAAATTCATGCGAGAGGCAATGAGTTGATTACTCTGTATTACATTAGAAGATATAATATTTGGTAAGGAGTCGAAATAACTTGCACTGGTATACGAGAGTAAACTCATGCGAGAGGCATGAGCTAATAACTCTACGTATTTTAGTTTTGAATTATAATGATGGTAGGGAGACACAATAACTTTCACTGGTATAGAAGGGTAGACTCATGCGAAAGGCAAGAGATAATAACTCAGCGAATTTCACTTTTCAGGTGTAATAACAGTAAGGCCTCACAATAACTAGCACTGGTATACGAGAGTAGACTCATGCGAGAGGCATGAGATACTCTGCGTATTTCACTTTTGAATTATTATTGGTGACGTGAGGGGTGACTTTAACATTGAGAAATAGGGAGAATAAAAAGATCACTTATAACCACTGAAGAAGTATAGTTGCCAGTATGGGGTAATAAGAATTTGATGTGAAATGTAAGTTCATGAAAATGAAAAAAAATCTATTTGTAGTCAAACTGCACGCACTTTCATGCGATTAAATAAAATTTTCCTGTATGTGTAAAGTTTATGTGACTCAGTCGTACTGTGTAACTTGAGCTTGAATTAACTGTTCTGAAAAAGTGTGAACAAAAGTATGGTAGGAAACTGGTATCCTGCTCCGTCGTTGGAGGCCTGGTTAGAAAGCAAGAAGGTTACGGATAGAACGTAAATACTTATAATTAATTGGTATCCTTATTGTTTATGTAGCTAAAGTGTAAAATTTTTAGGAATATTATACAAATTAAAAGAGTGCTGCGTACGGAGTGGACGCTGGCGAAATTGAGAAAGCAGATAGCTCAACCGATAGCCTGGAATGAATATTATTTGAGGGAAGCAATGAGACAATTATTGAGCGAGTATGAGGAAATAAACAACTCTATTGGAACATTGAAAGCGGTGTAATATACTCGGAAGAAATGCAAGGAAAAATATCCCTGCACGAGTGGCTAGACAACGTGTGCCGATTGCAAAATCTACCGGTATCTGCCGAGGACTTAGTCGCGAATATTGATGGGAATATTGAAAGCTTGACCGTTTGGTATCCTTATGTGACGCAGCTATTATTAAGGCGTCCCGATGTCCTAAATAATTATGACCGGAGAGGTAGTGGTCATTCCCAAGTCATCTTGACTAGAAGGTATGTTGTATTATATATATAATTAGTAATACTAGACACAAGATTGAATTTGACACCAATATTTTTATTTAGGGTCCCAATGATAGAAATAGGGGATGATGAAGAGGAACCGGGAGGTGAAACTTAGAAGTACAGGAAATAAAATTTTCAAGGGATTAGTTTTAGATTATTAGAAAACTGAAATATTTGTAGAATGTAAAACAAATTAATGTTATTTTGCTTGTACTGAACCGATGTAAATTTAAAGATGACTACAATAAATTTTCTTTGTTACTGACTAGACCAATGCCGTTACATTGATCAATATCGAGAGAAACACTTAATCTGCTTAATTACGCTTATCCCAATTCAATATCAATACTAGATTATGTAGATAGTATTAAATTAGTCACAAGACAGTGTGGTAGATTGGAGGGAAGAGCTAAAGGATATTATAATTTTTGTTTTTATTTATTATTATTAGTTGNAGTGTGGTAGATTGGAGGGAAGAGCTAAAGGATATTATAATTTTTGTTTTTATTTATTATTATTAGTTGTATTTATTTATTTTTCGGTGTTATTTGGCCAATGTGAATGCATGGTTGATTTAATTTAAACGCACGTTTGTCATTAAGTGGACGGATGTCGATTTTTTGGTTGACTATTGTAATTGTTACATAAGGTTAAGGCTTTATTATCAGGTTACTCTGTACCTGACATGTGGTATGCTAAATTAAGAGTTAAGAGTACTAAAAGTCTAAGTTAAGAAGAAGCCGCTAAATAAAAGAGAGAGAGAAAAATTTTCTTTTTGTGTGTAGACAATGTCCTCGAGAAGTTAAAGAGTGTGTCGTTGTACGTGCATTGAAAGGCTATTCGTANAGGTTAAGGCTTTATTATCAGGTTACTCTGTACCTGACATGTGGTATGCTAAATTAAGAGTTAAGAGTACTAAATGTCTAAGTTAAGAAGAAGCCGCTAAATAAAAGAGAGAGAGAAAAATTTTTTTTTTGTGTGTAGACAATGTCCTCGAGAAGTTAAAGAGTGTGTCGTTGTACGTGCATTGAAAGGCTATTCGTANTTTTTTGTGTGTAGACAATGTCCTCGAGAAGTTAAAGAGTGTGTCGTTGTACGTGCATTGAAAGGCTATTCGTACATGTATAAATTAATACCGTTTGTTATTAATTGGACGGATATCAATTCATTGGTTGACTAGTATGATTGTTACATAAGGGTAGATTTTATGAGCAGGTTACTCTGTACCTGACATGTGATATAGTAAAGACGAAGATATTTAGGTTACGAATAAACTGTTGGAGAAAAAGGTGGAGAAAAAAATTTTGTAGTTGTATGTAGAACATATCGTAAGATATTTGAAGCATGTGTTGTTTTAAGTGTATTTATACACTACTGGTATATGAGTTCAAAATAGGCTACTACGTGAAGAGGAAAGAGGGACAAAAAATTAATTTTGTAATGGTGTGTAGATAATATCATATAATATTAGAAACATGTGTTGTTTTTTTTTTTTTTTAGTGTATTTATCCACTATAAGGACATGGATGAATTAATGAAGTTTATTATTAGTTGAACGAATGTCAATTAATTGGTTGACTAGTATAATTGTTACATAAGGTTTGAGACCTTATGAGCAGGTTACTTTGTATCTGATATATAATACCGTAAAGACAAATATATTTAAGTTAAGAATAAACTGTTGGAGAAAGAGGGGAGAGAAAAAAAATTTTGTAATTGTATGTAGAAAATATCCTAAGATATTTGAAGCATGTGTTGTTTTTAAGTGTATTTATACACTATTAGTATAATAAGGGGAAGGAACAGGATTCGAACTGTAAAAGGAAATATTTGGTGAAAACCTTGATGAATGAAGAGAATCCATTAAATTACCAAACCAATTAAAATTCTAAAATTAAATTACTAAAATTTAAAGTATAAAGGAAATATAACTTGAGTAAGGAAAAAATTTCTACAAAACCGCTTTGAAAAATTATTGAATTTGATGCAATCAAAATATGACTACTCAGCTAAAGGGTTATATTAAGGTAAAGTGAATTACGTATAATTGCAACGATATTTTCAACTCACGACTCATTGTGAAATACATTAGGACAGTTGGAATTGTTTGTTGGATAAGAGCATCTTGCTATCAATTGGAAACCGAATCGGTAAATATAACCTTTATAATAGGTTGGATAAAAAAGTATATGGACGCGTTGGGAAATCCTTTGCATTTGTAAATTACTCATCAAATTAGAAAACGCTCTTATTTATTTTTGAATGAATCTTGATAAAATTTGAGTCAGAATATTCATCATTTCGGTTTTTTTTTTATTTTTTTTGGAAAGTCCGGTACACGTGAAAATAGACGGGAAATGGAATTTCCCCTTCCTTTATTTTTGTTAAGGACTCTTAAGGCCAATTTAGACTCCTCCATAAGCTCTCCGGCACGTAGTTTTATCTAGACGAAATTTATTCCTCAGCACTTCTGTTGTAAGTAGATTTGGCGGATGTCAATTTATACTCCAGTGACAACAAACCGCTTATGTTTTGGGAAAAGTGAGGCGGGTAAACAGAATTCAAAATACATTCCGAGGTTATTAGAAAATATTTAGTGTATGTGCATTTTGAATACAATTTAATCATTCCAAATACAAAGTGAAGACTCAAATTGTAAAAATTTTCTGAATTTTATATAGGATTTTAAATTTTAAATGAAAATGATTTGTGCTTTTCGGCCGATATCTTTAACGGATGACCTATCCGTCAAATATTAAACTTGTTCAATATATGGCGGAAAAGTTTGTTGATTTTTTTTTGAACAGGAAAAAATGGAACGACAGATTTTCGAGATTGTGTAAAATTATAAATTATTCGCCGCTACGACAATTTCAAGTCGTTAATTCAATGTATCGTGACGGATCACTTATCGCATTGAGTATAAATTGACTTTCACTCTAATAAAGAAAATCCGGATGCTTAATTATACTTATATTGTTGTCTTTTGGTTTGAAGAAAATAACCGAAATTATTCGTATCTGCTTAACCCAACTTGTGGAGATGCTAATTATTAATTATTAACTGTAGGAGAAGAACTCGTGGATGATGGGGTGTTTGTGTTAGGCGTGGTGCTTTAGATAGATTAAATTTATAACTTTCCGTTAATTTCTTTTCCCTTTGAAATAATTTAAAATTTAGGGGTCGATTTATCGTTAAGGCTACACATTTGAACACTAAAATCTTAGACGGAACTACTATTTTGGTGATTATTCAAATTTCATATTAATGAACTAGTTCAATGAACTCACAAGTTATCCAGACTATTGAGTACCCATGTATTAATAATATTATTAAATTATGCAGAATCACTCTATGTAGAATTCAGATATTAAGGGACTTTTTCAGCGTTCTAGAAGTTGTTCTAGCTCTAAATGTGTAACTATGTACACTGCGTTTCATTAAGAGAGATAATAGAAAAAAAATTTTATACTTTGCTTTTTTGATGTTTAAGGTAATGAAATATAAAGAAATAAAAAAGAAAAGGGGGGTAAACAAAAAAATGTTTTTTTTTTTGTTTTTTTTCTCACCTTGTTGAAATCCAACTAGTTTGTTTTTTAAACCCTTGGACGAACTCGTGTGACTACCAGTGTTGTATGATTAGGTGTTGTCGTCGTGATCGTCAGTGAAGTCAGAGTACGCAGTGGAGTGGAACTGATGACCCACCCAGAGGTCACTAGGGTTTTCGGTGATGATTCGAATAACTTTGGTGATCGAGTTTCCCGTTTTTGAGTGTAAGAATTCGGTTTTATTCAGATATTCAAACTATTGTCTTTCCGAGATGAGAAGGGAGAGAGGATCGTGACCTTTTTTGGACTGAGTCCTCTTTTCTAATTTTTGTGTTCNCCGTTTTTGAGTGTAAGAATTCGGTTTTATTCAGATATTCAAACTATTGTCTTTCCGAGATGAGAAGGGAGAGAGGATCGTGACCTATTTTGGACTGAGTCCTCTTTTCTAATTTTTGTGTTCCTCTTATAGCTTTCGCTAAAGAGGTTTCTCCGGGCCGGAAGAACTACGCTCCCATTGCGGATTGGTTAAAACCAACACGCAATGCGAAGCTACCATCCTCCCGACCCAGATACGCACGTGGCGATATTATTGATCTCCGCGTGGTGTCTTTGTTTAGTGCCTCTCTCCCTGGTAACCGAGCCAGGGAGAGAATGACCCTAATATTAGTTTTATTTTTGCTGTTTTTCCTGGGCCCGAAGGACATTGCCCCCATCGCGGATTGGTTTTAACCAATCCGCAATGCGGGCCCGATGTCCTTCTGACCCAGTCACGCACATGGAGACACCGTCGGTCTCCATGGTGTTTATTTGTTGGGTATTTCCTTCCCGAGTTACCGAGCTCGGGAAGGAATAGGCATAACAGGGACATCCTGATTAGTCACAAAAAATTGTTCTTAACCCTAGGTCTGGAGAAGTCCACTTGTCCGTGGAAATTAACAAGGAAGCATGTCTTTCAACGCTTTGGTAAAGCTTTATCTAATTCGCGTTAATTTAGTTTAACACTATATCTTAGGATTCCTAATAAGGCATAATTTACTAATAATTTTTAAGTCCATCTAGGTCATTTTCTCCAACGAATACTATATCAAATTTTAGAAATCAATTGTCTATACCACTCAACTTAGACAGTAGGTCATATGAAGTTGTTTTGGCTGAATGTACTTATACGTTTAAACAAACTTATTTACGAAAAGGTACTTCGATACAAGAGAGTTTTGAATATGGAGATTTACATAAAGTAATACTTCCATCACGTTTTGAGCATTTGGAGTTTAAATATCTTCTAGACCAAACAGATTACTACGGAAATGGCGTTAGGTATGAGTATAAGTTTGTCAATTCTTCGCAAATAAAGGAAGACATGTTTCTCTATGTAACAAACTCTGAAATACATAAAACTCTGAATTATTAATAGTAAAATGGGCGGTGATACCTGTATACACTACAAGAGCTACTGGGTAGTTTTTCCTGGACTAATTTTTTTACGCTAAGTATGCACAAACTAGTTTTAAAAATGGATTGTTTGTAAATGAAGTTTATGCATTTACTAGCTTACCGTGTTAAATCTTGAACAATGAAACTCAAAGGAAGCGAAGAAAACTAATTTTTTAAACAGTTGTTTTTCAATAATTCTAAATCGGAGAATTTCACATATATGAAATGGCATGAGGGGTGGATGAAAAATGGCTATAATATGTTGTGGTTTGTTAACATGTTCGTGTCATTGTTCCTCAAATATGTTTATTGTTACTTGTAACTACGACAGGAACATATGTAAATAATAAGTTGAAAATGAAGGAGTTTGAGAAAGGAGTACAATCAAATACAAGCACAACTCCTCCCATTTGTGGTAAACTTGGATGGATTTTGTCGTATGGAGAGATATTTTGCGTCGAAAACAATGTAACTTTTTACATTTGTAATTAAGCGTGTGTATAATTTTATATTTCTTTTACTCGTAATTGCAAATGAAAATAAAATTTAAATAGTAAAGCATACAATATCTCAATGATACAAATTATGTATTTATTTATTTATTTAACCATCAACTCTTCACGTTTGGGATTTACATTGACGTGTAGTCTTATAAAATTAACCTTAATTGTTAACCTTTATTACATAGCCTAAACCGTTTTTGTTCATCTAACAAATGCTTATTTAATTTAACTTTAAAGCTATTAAAAGAATTTTTTTCTTTGACATTGTTAGGAACAACGTTCCAATGATGAATACTTAAAACATCAAAAATACTGTATCCGTGCACACTGTCGGTCTTAGGTGTATACAAAGTTAAAAAATTATCGACTGACCTGGTGTTATGGTTGTGAGTCCTTTTTTGGAATAAAATAATCATTGAAGAACTCAACGGTATTATTATTTGTTAACTTAAAAAAGACATAGTATCTTATATTGACATAATCCAGATGGAAAAAAGCACTCTAAATCATAAAAAATAATTGGTGTGACACAGTCAAATTTTTTGATCCCAACAACAAATCTCGCTAAGGATTTTAAAACCCTTTCGATTTTTTTAAGATACTTTTTTTAGCATTACCCCATAAGGTTATCATGTACTCTATTATTGACATAACTAATGCATTTGCTAAAATATGTTTGCTTACAGGAGGTAGCATTTCTTTGATTTTATACAAACTATTCAGTTTAAAATGACAAATCTGTGCTACACGAGCAATATGAGCTTTCCATGAAAGAGTTCTGTCAATAATTAGTCCCAAGCATTCTAGACGTGTATCAGCATTAATACTTACTTGATTGAATTTAAAACTAAAATTAGATACACTTTGTATAGTTCTAGGCGAGCTTATAATTGTCAATTTTGTTTTGTTATCATTTAGAGAAAGGTAGTTATTTTGTACCCATATAGCCACACTTGACATATCACTATTTATGTCTACTAATAATTTGTCCATTTTCTCAAGTTTTCCATAGAATATCATGTTTGTGTCGTCGACAAATATTTCAACATCAGAATGATGAAGCACTTTTGGTAGGTCATTGATGAAAACAGTAAACAATATTGGTCCAAGTATGCTTCCCTGTATGAGGCCAATCAATATTTTTAGTTCATCAGAGTGGCGTCTCATGATGTCTACAAATTTAGTTCTTGAGTAGAAATAATCCCATAATCAGAAGTCTAATACCTTAAACTCACTTTTAAGTTTTGCGATTAGCTTTTCTCGGTGAATAGATGGAAAAGCGTTTTTCAAGTCAATACTTACAATAGCACTTACTGAAAAAATTTTTTTATCCTATCAATCACAGAAACCATTGCTAGCTCTGTAGAATGGTTTTGTCTATCGCCGAATTGATACTTGCTTATCAACGTTTTTTAAAAATAAATATACAGATAGTTTATGTAAGTATATTTTTTCAAATAAGCTCATGAAACATGGTGAAACACCTATAGGTCGAAACTCTTTGTGTAAAGATGCATTTTGTATTTTAGGTATAGCAACAATCCTTTTACATTTCAATATTTTTGGAATTTATCTTAAATGACAAATAATTAAAAAATTTATCATATTTAGTTTATTAAGATAGATATCATTATTTTAGCTAGTCCACTGTGGTCACAAAATGAGCTTTGTTTATTTTTTATTTTTTTCCAGGTGTTTAACATATCATTCATACTAATATTATCAACATAAAATTCATCTTCATTAGTAGGATAACTTAGTTGTATATTATCCAGGGTGTCACATGGTAATATATTACGTAGGAAAGGGCATGTACTATAATAGTTATTAAGGTCATTAGCATTAATATTTTCAAAGTCACAAGAGCTATTTTTCTTAAAATTAAGACTAAACATCTTATTCATAGTTTTCCAAACTCAATAAGTCTTAATACTGTCAGTAACTTCTTTTCTACATTCATTTCTCATTATTTGTTTACCCGACTTTTCAATTGACTATTTATAATTTTATGTTGATTATTTTTAGTACTTTTCCAAAGTTTATAATGTGANTTTAAAAATTAAGATTAAACATCTTATTCATAGTTTTCCAAACTCAATAAGTCTTAATACTGTCAGTAACTTCTTTTCTACATTCATTTCTCATTATTTGTTTAACCCGACTTTTCAATTGACTATTTATAATTTTATGTTGATTATTTTTAGTACTTTTCCAAAGTTTATAATGTGAATTGGTATCTTTTTGAAGTGTTATCAGTTCTTTACTTTTCTTAACATTATTACGAGTAGTTCTAATTTTAATTGTTTTTTCAGGAGCTCTAATATCAAATAATGAAACAACTTTTTTCACAAGAGTATTAAAAATGTAATCAATATCCATAACTGGAAAACAATCGTCAAAGTTACAATCATTGACAGACTTTTGAAGATGTGTCAAGTCAATTTTTTGTAATTACAAAAAGTAATAATTTTGTATTTTTTTTCAAGACGAGTAAAATTGACATGTATTAATGTTAGCTTATGATCAGAAATATAATTTTCAATAACTTCACAACATTGTACATAATTATCATTTGTTACAATCAAGTCAATCAAATTATCATTTCTTGTCGGGTTACTAACTACTTGTTGTAGAGAGAACATATTAAAAATTTTAAACAGTTTTTTAGATTCAGGAGTATCTGCTAATACGATAATGTTAAAATCGCCTAATACATATACAATCTTACCGTATTTCAGAAGTTGTGTACAAAGAAGTTCAAAGTTTAAAAACTCGTTGCTTGTTTTTTTGTCATAAAAACATACTAAAAACTTTTTTTTAAATTAAATTGACAGGAATTACTTTTACTGTGACAATCACATTCTAGAAATTTTAATATGTGCTATTTCTGGGATTATTTTTCAAAATTAGATGACCTTATGAAACCCTAAATACTGAAATAAAGAAATATTATCCAGGATTCAAAGTACGAATTCACGGCGGAGCATGGTATGTATATACTACGGGACTAGAGGAACCTCCTAATATAAGGTCATTGGTTATAGTAACACATGCAGCAAAATATATAATAGAATTCAAAAGCGAGAAACAAATACAAATGAAGAAACACTTCGGAAGAATCCAAAATTGAATAGTCTTCCATACTTGAGGAAGAATCCAAAATTGGACATCCTGCTATACTTGAGCAAGAATCCGAAATTGAACAGATGCCTATTGAACCATTAATGTTATTGACAGCATATTTTCCCCGATCACGCGATAAGGCGAGTTCTGAAAAAAACTTGCAGTTCCCCCTGGAACAATACTTTTCAAAGTTTCAGTTTATGATCAATTTGTTAGTGTTGGACAGATTACTAAAAAAGTAGATTCAGCTAGAAAAAGTTTGACAACGATTCCAGCTAACAAATTTTGAATCCATAAGGACAAATTATAAAATTGAAGATGTAAAAAAGCGTTATATTGAGGAAGGAAAATCATTTTCAACAACACTGGTCGAAGTAGTTTTCAATCATAAATTGCTGAAGTTAGACAAAGAAGTGAACCACATTTTGGATTTTACTCCACTTTATTAATAAAAATGTTTCGTTTTTAAGTTTAAAATTTCAAGAAAATTTTGTGTTAATGACATATCTAGCATCATCATTACAAAAATATGTCGTTTTCGATCCAAGAATGCTAACTAACTAGGGAAAAGTCGTAAGTTGCGCTTTCCAATTTAAGTAAATCTNCATTACAAAAATCTGTCGTTTTCGATCCAAGAATGCTAACTAACTAGGGAAAAGTCGTAAGTTGCGCTTTCCAATTTAAGTAAATCTTAGCTTTTCATCTAGTTTAAGGTAATTAAACTCGTGTGGCAGAAGGTTTTTCACAAACGCCTAGAAGAAGCCNCTTAGCTTTTCATCTAGTTTAAGGTAATTAAACTCGTGTGGCAGAAGGTTTTTCACAAACGCCTAGAAGAAGCCGAATAATAGTTACCTGAAAAAGTCATTTTTTAACAAAAAAAAAGAAGGTATGCGGAAGTGAAGAGTGGCTATATTCCATCCCTTCATAACGGCTGAGGGTGTGGCGTGGTGGCATTTGGTCACCAATTTTAACATAAGGCTTTTGCGGTCAAGTCTTACGTTAGATTTTTTTTTATGAATGATTTAACTCGGCATTTACTACACTCCATTTCCGGCATAATTTCCTAAGCGATGGATTTTTCAGCCTATCTCTGCTTTTTGTCGTAAAATAAACTAAGCGATTTCCATTTCGGCCCACCACTCGAGCAAAGTTGCCTAATAGAACAATGGAGTTTTTCTGAAACTGCGGAAACCCATGGGAGGTCTGTGGTAACCGACTACAGGGCTGCGATAACACACTGGAGGGCTGCTGGAATCCACGGGAGAGCTGCGGGAACCCACGAGGACTACGGAAGCCACGGGAGGGCTGCGGAAATCCACGGGAGGGCTGCCGGAACACACGGGAAGGCTGCGAGAATCCAAAGCAGGGCTGCAGGATTTCACGGGAGGACTGCGGAAATTCAAAAGAAAGCTGAGGGAATAAACGGGAAAGCTGCGAGAATCCACGGCAGGGCTTCGGAAACCCACGGAAAGGCTGCAGGAATCCAAGAGAAGGCTGCGGAAACCCANGCGAGAATCCACGGCAGGGCTTCGGAAACCCACGGAAAGGCTGCAGGAATCCAAGAGAAGGCTGCGGAAACCCACGGAAAGGCTGCGGAAACCCATGGGAGGGCTGCGGGTAACCAAGGTAGGACAGCGGGAAACCATGGGAGAGGTGCGGNAAAGGCTGCGGAAACCCATGGGAGGGCTGCGGGTAACCAAGGTAGGACAGCGGGAAACCATGGGAGAGGTGCGGGAATTCACGGGATACATGTGGGAACTCACGGAAGGGCTGAGGGAACTCACGAGAGGGCTGCAGGAACCCATAGGAGGGCTGCGAGAATCCATGGAAGAGTTGCGGGAATCCATAAAAGGGCTGCGAGTACTCACTGGAGGGCTGCGGGAACCCACGCAAGAGCTGCAGGAACCCACTGGAGGGCTGTGGGAACCCACGGAAGAGCTGCGGGTAACCACGAGAGGGCTGCGGGAATGCACGGTAAGGCTACGGGAACCCACGGGATGTCTGCGGGAAGACACAAAAGAGCTTTGTTGCCTCATTTGCACTATAACGTGGCTTGCACAGCGCTCCCATGTCTTCCCGTAGCTCTTCCGTGTCTTTCCGCAGCCCTGCACCTGGTTGCCGCAACCCTCCAGTTGGTTGGCGCAGCTTTCCAGCTGGTTGCTGAGGCTTTTCCGTGGGGTTTCGCAGCCTCCCTTGAGTTCCCTCAGCGCCCCGCGTGTTGTTGGAGCCCTTCCGTAGGCTCCAGTAGCCCTCCCGTTGGTATTCGCAGCCTTATCTTGGGTTGTTGGAGTACATTTGTGGGTTCTCACAGCCCTCCCGTGTCTTCCCGCAGCTTTCCCGTGGGTTCCCGCAATCCCACGTGGGTTTTTGAAGACCCCTCATGGTTGTTACATAAACATCCATAAAAATATTTTCAGATTTTCAGATTAAAAAAAATTTTGTAATAATTTATAATATCAAATTAATCATTTGTAATTAAAATCACTTTCGCGTTAATTATACTATTTAAAATTGTTACTTAAATCATAAAAAAAAATTAAAAGAAAACCGAAAGTAAGACTCGAACCCATGAGCCTTTTATTAAAATTTGTGAACGAATGCCACCACGCCACACCCTTGGCCGTTATGAAGGGACGGATTTTAGGCCACTCTTCACTTCAGCATACTTTCTTCTATTTTGTTGTTTAAAAAAAATTAGTTTTTCAGGTAACTATTATTCGGCTTCTTCTAGTATTCTGTGGAAAACCTTCTGCCACACCACTTTAATTACCTTAAACTAAATGAAAAGCTAAGATTTACTTAAATCGGAAAGGGCAAGTCACGACTGTTTCCTAGTAAGCCATCCTTGGATTGTTAAATACTAAATTTCCAAGTGAAAATTCTGTTCTGGGCGGGTTCACTCATCAATTTAACTACGGACAAACTAAAATGTTTGTGTGGAAACAATTGTGGAAATAATTGTGTGGAAACTCAATATATTGGTAATGAATTGACTCCAATACTTCGCATTATGAATTACACTGGGACCGATGGAGTAGTAAAAACTCAAGAATCAACACATTTGCAGTATGTTCCACTGTTTACTAATTATATTGATTACATTCACATGTATATAAGAAGTGAAACTGGAAATTATCTGCCATTGTTGATTTGAACACTCCAAGCTACACTGCATTTTAGGCGAAAAAAGTTCTAATATGTATAACGACAACGAAATTGAACGTCTTAACAGACTTTTCAGTACGCAGTATAGGAACGGATTAACGGAATATATTGTGTTTTACAAACGAAATTTATTAAGACAACGAGGATCTGGATTTGTATCATTTTCCGCGAGTTTTGGACAAAAATTACTACCGTTTGCATAAAGGTTTATTTTTCCTGCAGCAAAAAGTGCACTGAAGAATATTGCAGTTGATGTGTTTGAAAATAATAGTAATGGTATGGATAGCGTCAATGACAATACACTTGATGCATTAAAAGAAGTTGGAAGACAATTGGTAGCCCAGTCTGGAAGTGGAACTCGCCGTAAGAGTATCAAAATAAAGCAAAAAAGTAAATTAGGCAAAATAACACGAAGAGCTGTTATAAAATCAAAAAAGTTTAATAAAACGAGCTGAAAATCTAGGAAAATAAAAGGACAAAAACATTCATCTGTGTTTGACTAACAAAATGTCTCGAAAATCAAAGACAGCGTATTGAGTTTGCAAGGAGTGAAACCGCAATATTTGAAGAACTGGATACTATATTACTATACAATCAACATCAATTTGTGAATCTCATCCAATAAATTCTGTATCAGACAGAACTGCACCTATTAAGTTTTTTATTCAGGGAATTGAATCTCAGTATCTTGACTTTGCAGAATCAAAAATTTATATTCGTGGGAAACACTCGAGATGGTACAGCATTAACAAAAGTGACAGTTGCAACAGTATTAAATTGTGTACCTGTAAACAGTTTTTGCATATAATGATCGACAAAGTTAGTGTCTACTTGGATGCAATGGAAATAACACGTAAATGAAGCTACTACCCATATAGATCCTACATCGAAAACTTTTTGAGTTACTCTAAGAATTATGTCAAGAGTATTCATGAAGTGTCATTCTTTACTAAGACTGAATCGGAAATAAGTACTACAGATCCTGGTTGGATTAAGCGAAAAAACATGGTGGATGAAAGCAAAATCTTTGAGATGGCTGGTGGACTACAAACTGAATTGTTTACCCAGATATCTAATACCTGGAATAGATGTGAGAATTCAATTACATCTTCTGCATCTAATGTGAAGGAAATACACCTCAAAATGTAAAATTCCAAATAATGGAAGCTTAACTTTTAGTGGTCATTTACCATCAATCCAACTTGCACATTTGAAAAATTTAAAATCTAGAAATTCAGTTGTACATGCAAATAGTCTTATAGATATGAAAACATATGCACTACCAACAGGAACACTTCAAAATACAAATAAGAATTTGATATCTGGACATCTCTTAAACCGAATTGTTATTGGATTGGTACCAAGTACTGACCTGCATGGCTCGTACACAACAAACCCTTTATCTTTTGGAGATCATGATCTCACATGCATTAGTGTTAAGGTGAATGGTCAGGAAGTCACAGAGCAATCGATAGATCTTGATATCGCTGAATGTAGATCAGTATTGACTTACCTCTCATTGTTTGAAAATTTGTGAATTGCAAATTACGATACTGGAGCTGACATCAAACTTAACGAATTCAAAAATGGTAAAAATTTCCATGTCTTCATCTTGAAGCAGATCAGAGACAGTTTTACCATTTCAAAATTTGGTAACGTTACCATTAATCTTCGTTTCAAGACAGGACTCACCAGTACCATCAACGTTGTAGTATACGCTGTTTACGAATCGGTGTTATATAAATGCAGATAAACAAATATATTTTAAGAATTTTTCAAAATAATTATGAATACGCTAGAAATTTATAATTGTGTCGCACCCTTAGCAAGAAGGCAGAATGGTTAATGTGAAGTTATTCCGTGTGATCATTTACAAAAACTCAGGATTGAAAGATATCCGCTGATACTTTGCGTTAATAACCAAACTAGTCAAGAAGAATCAGAGCATCGGATCGGTCTATTTGTAAACAGACATGGCGCAGAAATAGATTTTTTTTCTAGTTATGAGTTAGGAATAATGGATTATTTTCCATAGTTTCTACAATTTGTAAAATGTTGAATGCTTCAGTTTTGGAAAATAGATTATGTATCCAACGACCAAATTCAAATAAGTGTGACTTTATGTTACACTCTTTATGTTTTAAAGACTCAACTCATGTCCAATGTGTCCATGTTCTGTGTATTGTATATTCACAAAAAATTTTGTTCTTATTTATTAAGAAAAAATTTAAATACGATACAACAAAGAATTTGGTTCATAAATGTTGTATTTTGTAAATTATACAATAGTAGTCCAACGTGTATTTCCGCCTCGTTCTCATTTTTGAATTTTTCCAACTGAAGATGAGTTCTCGCTTTGTGTATGCAAAGCAGAGAGAGTAGTCCTTCCAAAACGTTTGATTTGGTTGAGAATTGCATAATTTTTTTCGAGTGCTTAGTCCATGCCTCCAGTGGACTGGTAGTTTATTTTTAGCAAGTTCCAAAGCAATTTGTTCATATTCCGTGCCTGGAATTACTCTTCCGTCAATAACAATTTCTTCTTCGTTATTTGGAACAATATTCAATTATTTGAAATAATATTCCAGCGATGCGAGTACCTTTAAGTTTTATTACAATTTTATTGAATGGATCAGTATCAAAGTTTTTCATGGAAGTCATTGTTTTCAAAAGTTCATTTTTAGTTTTTGAAAAATCCGGAAATATGTTCTTTACCAGAACTGGTGAATTTTTTATATTTCTGTTTTGTTGCCAGGTTACTTGCCAGTTCTTGATACAGCAAAATTTTCAAATCGTCTGGAATATCTTGATGCAAACTTGCTTCTTTATTTTTCTGAATCAAAGATGAATGCTTGGGGTTTTTTTGCCAAAGGTAATAGTTTATTGTAAGTATGCTCTGGAACAAGTATCGTTTTATTAACCATGATTAATTTAATAGTTGGCTTGTTAGAAATGCTAGAACGGGTGGTAGCAATGCAGGTAGAAACCCTGTTTTGTAACAATAGTTTCTTTTTTGTTCGGCTAGAAGAATCTCTGAAAGCAAGTTTTTCAAGAATATTTTTGTTTGGTCTCAATTTTTGAGAACACAATGTTTTATACGAACGTTTTTGTTTGCAACTTTTAAAATGGATTCTTGAATTGATTTCAGCTGATCAGCACTCGCACAACGTATATGTTTTCCGCTTAGGACGTGTAAATATACTGATAGTTCGTAAGAACTCCATATATTTTTTAATGCGTTTCATCATGTCGGTTGGAAAAGTTGACTAAATTAGCAGAAGCATAGTCAAAGCATTATATCAGAAAAGATTAGTTAAATAAACATTAGTCAAACACTAACCATGGGCGCTGGAATAGTGGAGACATATTATGCACTCGTAATCCAAGATCTTATTCAGGCGCTTCATACATTTTCAAAGTAAATACATTTGTAGGCTTCAAGAATGTTCAAAAAGATTTTTTTAAAGTCGTAAGGTTATGCACTCCACCATCCTTCAAATGAAAGAATATCACGAAAATTCGTATATCCTTTGGAGCATTTGATCAATTTAGAATGGGTAATGTAAAAAATTTGAACGAACATAGTTTATTGCTAATAAATTCCTCTTGTTGACCTCATGGACATTCAAAAATATAAAAATCAAACTATCAGAAAGGATATATATTAGCTGTGTTAGATCCGTCCGTACAGAAATGGAATGGTTACAACCTGTTCGACAAAAACATGTTGAAGTTCGTGATGCACTAAACAAAATCATTACGCGATCTGGAGGTAAATGCCTTAGACTGTAATGTGACTCTGGGACAGAATTTATGTAAAAGCATATGATAATATATTTTGCAGATACAAATATTCCACAGTTTGTCACACATTGTTCAATCAAAGTTTCTTACATTGAAAGATTTTTAAGAACAATAAAACAGAGGATCGAACGATTTATGACAGAAAAAGATACAAAATGATTTAGACATAATTCCAGACATTACAAAGGCATATTAGAATTCATTTCACAGATATATTCAGAGGACACCAGCAGCAGTTACTTAAGACGTAGATGTATCGGATGTTTGGAAACAATTGTACATGATCAGGAAATTGAGAAGAAACAGAAAAGTATATCCAATTGGTACAAAAGTCTTTGCAAAACGTTTAAAGCAAACAATCGAAAAAGGTCATTAGTTGAGAATGTGTCTCTTAGATTGGAGTCGTATAAATATCAGAATTCAAAAGCTGTTCTGTTGTCATAATTGCGCATGTATTTTGGAATATCCTGTAATAAATTTAAAAGAATGGAAGAATCAGACAAAAGTAGAATTGAGAAATTTCAGACGAAAGAATAGTATCAGACAAAATCAATTAAAATTTATAGTTGTCAAACTACAAAAAATTGAAAAATCATAAGAACCAAAATTTATTAAATAAAAATTTTTATTCCATATAAAATTACGCATGTCCAATTTATTTTACACAAAAAAAAATCATCCCGACACAGATTACTCTGATCTGTTTTGACGACTTGCTTGGATAAAATGTATATCAATCTACTCAAAAAGGTAGTCGGACACTTCCTGAACTTCGCCTGCAGCAAACCGTCTTGAAACCAAAATCGACACATTTGTTTCATTAATTTTGGAACATTTCGTTCCAAGACGAAATTTACATACAGCTCTTGTCCATTGGTGGATTCTCTCGGTTTACTAGAAGATATTTCAGTAATAAAAATTTCATCCCACCCAAATCCACCAGTTTGTTGTGCGAATCTTTTCATGTTGATCAATACTGGATCTGAATCATTCTTTGAAAACCAACATTTCAGTCGGAATGAATCCATATTCTCTCTAGCATTACAAAGTGGAGCTGGGGCTACAATTCTAGTTGTCCGCTGTGCTACGCTAGCATTAGATGTCTGAGGGTGGTTCTAAAGCTGTATTTTAGCAACTCTTGCAGTTTCAGCAGTAATGTTATATTCACAGTGAATGGTTTTTGGCGTCCACATATTTTTTCTGATAAGGGGTTATGTCATGGCGTCTTGTCNGTTATATTCACAGTGAATGGTTTTTGGCGTCCACATATTTTTTCTGATAAGGGGTTATGTCATGGCGTCTTGTCACAAATTCAAATGTAACGTTAAAGTGAAATTAATATAGTAGGCACTTCTATGTTATTCAAATAGTACTGATGTGTTGAAAATCCTCAAATAAAATAAAAAGAATTTAAAACAAGATGAAAATTAGTTATGGTTTAATGCAACTATTGTTTACGCATACCATCTGTGAAGCATCATCTGGATTGAAGTCGTCCAACAGTTCCGAAGCATACAGTTTTATTATAACTGACAGTGATTTGTCTTCGGGTACACATGGATCATATGAACATTCTTTTGTATATGGAGTCCAATTATGTCGTTTCCAGTTACTTCCATTGAACATTGTCCCAAAGCCACCATCAAGGACACCCTCAATCTGTCTTGTCCTTGCACTTAGTTGAAAGCCACAACAATTGGCAGGTAGCTCACTTTGATTATATGATGGTTGGGAATCAATGCCAGGAATAACACGTTCCCGAGGGAGAGGTCGAAGCAAATGACATTGATTGGCAGTGATAATGCCTTTCGCCACAACGCGACAGATAAAGTATTCCTACTCTTTAGCCAAGTCGCAAGGAGTATGATTACACAATGTTGTGTATAAAAACTTTGGATCATATTCACGAAATGGAATTGGTCCTTCTTCCAAAGACTTTGAAAGATTTTTAACAAGCCTTTAGTCTNTATAAAAACTTTGTCGTTGGATCATATTCACGAAATGGAATTGGTCCTTCTTCCAAAGACTTTGAAAGATTTTTAACAAGCCTTTAGTCTGCACACTTTTGCTTGCGTGTATTTCCAAACTTCATTGACAAAAGGAGACGACCCAAGTTCTATAAAACCGTTGCGATCCTTCGTTCTCTTCTTCCAACGCCATTCTTTCTCTAACCAGATGTACAGTTTGCTGTTTAGCAGTTGTATTGTTTTAAGCACCATTTTCAACTGTAACTACCATGATGTATGATTGCTAGTAAGTTAGACACTTTATTGTTAGATGTAAAGAGAAAAAACTGAATAAATCTAAAGAAAATTGGTCTCGGTTTTGTACACATAAACTAAACAGCTCTCAATTTGAACAAAAGATGACCTCTTTGGATGTTTTTTGACCTAAATCCAAAAACATGTTTTTCGACCTTGATCAAAGAAAGCATGTTTATCAAACTTTAATTGAAGGTCTAACTTTCCAATTTTTTGACCTCGATGATTGTTTTCGACAAAGAAAAACATTTTTATAAAATTTGTTCAAAACCAAACTTTCAAAAAAATTTTTACATATAAATATAAGATTTTTAGTCAGAATATTTCCATTCCTTAAAGTACGTCTGGAAACATTTCCTACGACGAAACTGGTACTGAAAGAAAAAAATTAATAGGAGACAACTGTGTAAGCCAACATTTCTAATCGCTTCCGTTTGGATTTTGGACATTTCAAATTGTGCATGACTCTGAACAGGCAATAATAAAATTGGAAACACTTGGGGGAAAAATTACAAAAAATTCCGGGTGATTGATTGAGCCCAACAATTAAACCCATGGATGAGTATAATTCGTGCCCTGACGTGATAGATAATAGTAATACGTTCCCTAACTCGCCGAAAATTGTTGATGAAACATAAGGCCTTATATTTCTTGATAGGCTTTCAAGTATATTTGCTACTTATGATTAACCGCTAAAACAACAGGTTCCAGTGTAAAACACGTAAAACAACGTAAAAGACAAAAAAAATAGCATTTTATGCTATTTTGGTGCAATGGTGCAAGAACATAAAAAAATCGAACGAGAGGGTTTGAAAAAGATAAATAAAGAGGAACCAACTTTGAATAAAAAATTCAAGATTGATGCAAAGTTATCACAGCTCAGCTATGTATAGAAGCAAATATGGAGGTGGTTACTGAACAAGATTCCTTTAAAAACATGCTTGGCAAACAGAAATTACTGCTTTGGAGCATAAACTGGAGCAACTATTGGGAAGGAAAAAGGTTGAGTGCCCCCGTCCGCTCTACGCTCCTTGGGGTCGTACATATGCCCATAAGGCATAGAGTTATCGCCGGTAACGCGATAGATATTGCACAATTTGCGATATAAAATATCGCCCTTTAAAAGAAATATCGCGCTTTGCTCGATAAAAGCCCACACTGTGGTAATCCTTCTTTTCTTCTGCAGATGACAAACACTTAGAAGTTACTGCCGTATTTAATGCTTCTTAGAAACAAGGAATGAACGGTCTATAATCTGCTTGAAACAGGATTCTTAGAAAATTCTTATACCCCGTTTGAATGCTCCACAAATGTTTAAAAAATCTTTTTATTTAAAATATTTTAGTTTTTAAACTTCAATAAAAAAGTAAATATTACATCATTTAAACACATTGTTTCAGCTTTTAACTTTTAATAATAATTTTTAATAATTTATTAATAATTATTAATAATATATTTATGTGTATATAATTATATATTTATATATTTATTATATTTTATTATATATATTATATATTCCATATATATTCTATACATTCTCTATATTCCATATATTCTATATATATTGTGGCGCGGCAGATCGTTGCATTGATTTGGAAAATTGATTTGGCAANTGTGAATGCTCCACAAATGTTTAAAAAATCTTTTTATTTAAAATATTTTAGTTTTTAAACTTCAATAAAAAAGTAAATATTACATCATTTAAACACAATGTTTCAGCTTTTAACTTTTAATAATAATTTTTAATAATTTATTAATAATTATTAATAATATATTTATGTGTATATAATTATATATTTATATATTTATTATATTTTATTATATATATTATATATTCCATATATATTCTATACATTCTCTATATTCCATATATTCTATATATATTGTGGCGCGGCAGATCGTTGCATTGATTTGGAAAATTGATTTGGCAAAATAAAAAGAGTAATATTGTGTTTGAATGAATGAGATAGGGAATGATAGTGATTTGGGCTTGGATACACAGGGAGTACCTACAGTATCGGTTTATCATATGGGAAGGGAATGGAAATGGCTCTTTAGGCTGGATTTCTAGAGTATTGGGTTGTCTTCTCTACAAACTTTTCTTCCTTTCTAAGTAAAGCGTCGTCAATACTCTACTGGTCTCATACAAGCCTAAAGTGAAGTGGATGAGATTGGGTAGAGTTAGGTCTGAGCTGAATAATCCGGCTCTCCTATTGTCTACAGTTTCCACTCCTAAAGGCTTCTATAGGAACTAATGTTACCGGGGCGTGGTTCTCTTCTTCTACCTACAGGCCGGTTTTTCTAGACCTTATCGCTCCTACAGGGCAGGATACTCTTTTACCTAGAGTTCTTGTACTCTAGTGCCTAACGGTTAGGGGCCTCTTCTACCTATGGGACAAGACCGTTACTTTTGTTCTCGGTTCTTGGGTAATGTCTCACCAAAACTATACCTGAGTTAGGAAGTTGATGTTAGTTCACTGTAGGAACTGGTCTGCTTCTAAGAGTGATGTCCCTGTAGTGACTATCTTCCCTATACGATCTTAGTCTCCAACAGGAACACTCTTCTCTTCCTACAAGGACTTGCCTTCCTATAGTGACTGCTTTTCTTCTTCTACAGGAGCTTACCTTCCTATAGGGACTACTCTTCTCTTCCTACAGTTCCTAAGTTACTCTGACCAAAGACCAATGGTCTTACCTACCAAGTGTGACGTCTTCTACAAAAGGAAGGTTTGAAAATTCCGATGTGTTCTATGTGACCGGACCCCAGGGGTCACCGAAGTCTGGTAGAGTTGTAGAGCTCCCCAGTGACACCGGTGAAATGGTGAAACTGAAGTAATTATAGTTAAGTGTTGTACCTGAAGAGGAATCCGATGCTCGCTCAAAGGATGGTGAATGCCACCGGGGCTTGGGACACTAGGTGAGGACGGAACCTCACCGGGTCTATGGTCTTCCGATGATGAAGTCGTCATTTGCAACACTTACTTTGCCGGGGGGAAATGGTTTGCCACTTTCTCTCTCTTTCCAGGAGACCACACCAGGGATGAATAATTTACGACACTTAATAACACAATCCACACTATTCTCCACAAAGGTCAAATTATTATTATATTTACTGCCAATTTCACTATTTACTACTTAAACTGTTAATTATTAGGCTTAAACTGCTATTGTCCCTACCATTTTGACAAGCTAAAACTCTGCGCCGAATACTCTTTTCTGTTGAGAAACAAAACCTCAATAGGAACCCCCCCCCCCTCTCCCGAAGCGAAGGCTGAACCCACTTATATGGACTCGCCTCTCACCACGAAATGAGTATCCATTTCCCTTTTCTAATGATTCTCTTAAGTCAGTTCACACATCCTTACGGAGAAATGAACAGACCCAGGAAAATCCTGGAAAAACTAGAATACCTTTTCCTAATTATGAATTCCCAAGGGCTACCAAAGGTCGGTTTTTGGCTACGCCACAATATACTATATATCTAATATTATTATTTTATTTTATTTTGTTTATTATTATTATTAATAATAATTATTATTATAAATAAATGTAAATTAACAATAATTTTTAATTTCAATTTTGCTTGTTCTTCGAGCACACTCCCTCCAACTTTTGAATTTTGCGGTATTTGATTTTTCAAATATTTTTTTGGGGATAACGACTTTCTACGGCCAGGATCAACTTTACCATAGCTGTATGTTATCGAGTAAGATTCTCAAATAACGTTACGAGGTTAATCATACGCGAATTAATAAAATTACATACTGTTACTCTGAATATCAAGAACACTTTTTAGTGACTTGAAATCAAAACTACATTGTGTAGAGTTTCATTGGATCATTGATCCATTGCATAGTCAACTGTTTGTTCTCGATGATTTACTAGCAGAAATTTGCAAATCAAAAACTATGACTGGAACTTCCTATCACAGAAATATTAGTATAATTTTTTCACGCAATCATTCTTTGAAAAGGAATTGAGAATTTAAACTTCAAATTTCAAACATTTGATTTTAATGAAAAATGTTCCAGATTCTACCTAGGCTTTTTGTCTCAGCAGAAAGTTAAATGGTGGAAAAAAAATGCGGTATTTGAAGCTCCTTACCGAGAAGTTTTGAGGAAACCATATTCACATTTATTTATCGATTTAAATTTACAGGAAACGATAGATTTAGAATACGTACTAATGTATTTCCTGAGGATTGTGTAGTATACTCAATTTAGTTATAAAAAATTTCTATATCAACTTGTTTAAATTCTAATATATTAGCGTTATCCGGAAGAATAAATTGCTTAATATCAAATCCGTTGATGGCTTTGTTTATGGATTCGATTGTGTACAATTTGTGTTTGAAAATTCGGATAAACTTACTTGTCACATGTGTCTGTACCGCATTTTCAATTGCGTTTACGTAATCGTCAAACGAGCAGTGTCCAACAGCAGCGTCCAATCCAACGCACGTTTTTGAATTCCCTTTCCCTTGTTTTCAAACTCAATAGTGTGGACATCCTCAATCCCGGCGTTGAGTCAATCTCATCTTTTATGTAGCGCAGAGTGTGTTGTTGCGTGCAAGGATATCTATTTGAATATTTATTTAAAAAAAAAACATTAGTTTTATTATTTCTAATAAAGATTTAAGTTTTAACTTAGTTACATTCCAGGGTAGAATGGCACAAGGAACAAGAAGACCTCGTGGTAAGGATCAAGAAGACCTTGCGGAAATGGCAGTTTTTACAAGAAACAATAAGTCCTCGAGCAAGGAATAATAAGACCTCGCGGTTAGTTCTCCAGTTAAGATTCAAGAAGACCTCTAGTGAAGTACTAACTGCTTACTGGTACTTGCTCTGTTTTTATACCATTTTTAACCTATGTCTTAACATTAGAAGTATTGAGGTAGTCCCTTATCTAATAGAAGTATTGACTTAGTCCCTTATTTAATATCTTAAAAGCATTTTTATGTTTTTTGTTGATTTATGATACTCAAAGTATCCCTTAAAACTATTTACTTTAAAATACAGTAATATTATTTTTTATAACACTGGGTCCTTTTTTCCCTTAAGTGTTTTATCTTAAAACTAACCCTTATCACTCTTACTTTTGTTTGTTTAAATTTTTTTACATTTTTCTTATTTATTTTAAATTTAATTATATCTAGTGTAACATTATTCCACATGACAAAAATTTTATGTCCACATAAATTAATCAAAAATGGAAATTAATTGTTCAAAAGGAGTCATAGTTTTAAATTCGGACCAAGAGCGAGGAAGAAGAATAGAATTGGCGTTGGTATCAAGTTATGTAAAAAGGTCATTTACGGTATCATCTCGGGATTGTGTCGCTAATGCAACATGCANAGAATAGAATTGGCGTTGGTATCAAGTTATGTAAAAAGGTCATTTACGGTATCATCTCGGGATTGTGTCGCTAATGCAACATGCAAAAATTTAATTAGTAATAGCAGAAGTAAGAAAAACACTGCATTATAATGTCAAAGTCGCAAAAGTAGAGAAAAAATTTTTTTTAGATTGAATGAAACAAGCGATAGCTGGACAACGTTCTACTTAGGTTTGTTATGAAATTATTATTTNTAGTTTTAAATTCGGACCAAGAGCGAGGAAGAAGAATAGAATTGGCGTTGGTATCAAGTTATGTAAAAAGGTCACTTACGGTATCATCTCGGGATTGTGTCGCTAATGCAACATGCAGAAATTTAATTAGTAATAGCAGAAGTAAGAAAAACACTGCATTATAATGTCAAAGTCGCAAAAGTAGAGAAAAAATTTTTTTTAGATTGAATGAAACAAGCGATAGCTGGACAACGTTCTACTTAGGTTTGTTATGAAATTATTATTTTAACTGAATGATTGTTTGTTTTAACCGGTAATCCGTTTTAAGATAAATCTATACCATAGGTCTTTAAAATGAACGAATATAGTTACTAGTATAAGTAGAAAGTTGTAAATATCTACTAATAAAATAGAGAGTAGAATCAGTTGTTTTGATTTCTTGTTTTCTATGGCTTCTTCGTTAAATATGCATTAATTTAGAAATGACAATTCAACTTGAGTAACTAAAAAGAAGAAAAGCAACTATAATTTACTAAATAATCATTAGTCCAGGCAGGTCGCCATGGTTTACGCTGACAACGTGTAAGCGGGAGAGAAAAAGAAATAGAGGTAGATTGTGTCATAGTAGAATGTTCGGGATATATAACTTCATCATCAGAAGAGTCTGAATCATCAACAATTATTCCATTATCTTTATACAACTTTAGAAGATTGTTGCATGTATTCTTGAAATTTGTTATATGTATTTCTCATTTACCTAGGTTGTATATTAAAGTTTGAAGCAATTTGGAGATTGAGGGATATAAATATATTTTGTAATTAGAACTAGTTTGAAACAGAAATCAAGATACTGTTGACCAATAATTAGAAGCAATTTTCCGTTAAATGTACTATTGAATTTTTCAACATCTTCTAATGATGAGTTTTTAGGAAAAAAATATATTTTAGCATTAAAAGGTTGGCATTTAGAAAAAATTTGTAAAGCATTTATTTCAGCAAAATAATTAGGAAAAATAAAAGGTATAAATTTATGTGTTAGAAATAACACATGTGCCACATTATTTGATTCAATTATATTTTGAAATTCCGGTAAAGAATATAAAATTTGACGATAAATTATATCATAATTTAAATATCCTGTAGAAAATGGTAATAATTTATCGGTTCTTTCTAACTTTTTATTTTTGAAAGCTTGTTGCAGTATTGTTTCAGGATGTTTTAAATCATGTATTATATTTTCTTTAGTAACATAATAAATCTCTTCTTTTTCTGTTATAATTTCCCATGGCAAAATTTTACGCATACAAGAAACATGTGTTTTAATCATACGATTGGTTTTTTGACATTTGCCATTGTAAACTAAATCATTTATTTTATTAATAATTTTATACGTTTTTAAATAGAAAGGAATAAATTTTTTGGAATGTCCTTTTTTGCATCTTTTTGGGTATTTTAACTTTACCATATCATTAATATAAAATTCGACAGTTTTCTTACGTAAATCTTCTCTTTCTTTATAACGCTGTTGTTCTTTTTCAAACGTTAGTTTTACCAAATGGCGTAGTGAGTCACCATCAGTTTCTTTATGCAAAATTCCGGGATTAGAAAATTCAGNTCTCTTTCTTTATAACGCTGTTGTTCTTTTTCAAACGTTAGTTTTACCAAATGGCGTAGTGAGTCACCATCAGTTCTTTATGCAAAATTCCGGGATTAGAAAATTCATAAGGAAAGTTTGGTTCTGTGTTGAAAAGTATGCGATATGGTGTTTCATTAGTTCTTTCTTGTTTTGTTGAATTGTAAGCAAATTGGATTTGAGGAAGATATTCATCCCAATCTTTATGACGTGTATTTACAAAATGAGAAAGCATTTTATTCATAGTGGAGTGTAAACGCTCGGCTAATCCATTTCCTCTACTGTTATATGGTGTAATAAATAATTGTTTCACTTTGTATAGGTTAGCTTGCAATTTTAGTAGGTTACTAATATATACACCATCATTATCTGCTAGCATATATTTAGGAGTAGAAAGTCTACAAAATATTTGATTACTAAAAAATTTGACAACTTCTTCTGCATTTTGATTTGGGATTGCTTTAAATTCTGCCCATTTTGAATAATGATCTATACAATTCACAATATATCTATTACCGTTAGTAGAAATAGGGTAAAGACCACATATACCTGTAGATACAAGTTCAAATACTGTAGTTGGAACAGGTATACGTTTTAATAATCCAAATCGCTTTTCATGAAAAACTTTATGGATTAAGCATGATTCACAAGATTTAATGTAATTTGTTAAATCAGATGACATGGAGGCCCAATAATAACGTAACGATAATTTATCGTAACACCTTGAAAATCCCAAATGTCCTGAAATAGGAACATTGTGAATGAATTGGAGTAATTCAAGTATCAATACTTTAGGAACAGATCTCGGATAACCAAACTTCATATTATAAAGAATATTATCTTTTATAGCAAATTTGTTTGCTTCAGACCCTACAGCCATTTTTTCAAAAATCTCTATACATCCTTTATCTACTAGCTGTAATTCTGGTAACATTAATTCAGCTAAATGTAATACTGGGAAACTAATTTCTTTTTCATCATATGTATCTGGTAAGAGTAATCTAGATAATCCATCTGCTAATTTATTAGCGGAAACTTTACGATAAATTATTTTATAATTATAGTGTTACAATAGTAGCGCCCATCTAGCTAGTCTGCCTGAAGATTCATTTTTAGCAAATTTAATTCCTGCAATTGGTTGATAGTCAGTAAATGTTGTGAAAAATTTTCCGTCTATATATGGGTGAAATATTTCCAATGCGTGTAATATAGCTATCTGTTGTTGAATATTTGGATTGTCGGTCAGATAAAGTACGTGAGGAATATGCCACTACTTTATTTTCCCCATCTTAACCAGGTTGAAGTAGAGCAACGCCTAAACCTATTTGGCTAGCANGAGTAAAGCAACGCCTAAACCTATTTGGCTAGCATTGGTTTCTATGCTTATTGGTTTACTAGGATCAAAATGTGCTAAAATAGGTTTAAGTAATGCTTGTTTAAGATTATTAAAAGCTTTTGATTGATCTTCTCCTCATATATACAATTGTTTTTTTCTTTGTTCATATAGTTAATGGTTTAGCTAATTCTGAATATCTATATATGAAACGTCTAAAGAAACCAACACTACCTACAATTTGTTGAACTTGTTTTACATTAGTAGGAGGTTTCATTGCTGAAATTGCTCTTGTTTTTTCAGGATCTACGGTTATTCCTGATTTGGAGACAATATATCCTAATATTTGGACCTGTTTTCGTAAAAACGTACTGTTAGGTACACTAATTTTTAAATCATATTTTCTAAATCGTTGAAAAGCTAATTCTATGTCATGAATATGCTTTTCAATTGTTAAATTTGCGAATAGAATATCATCAACAAAACACATAACATTTTTCCATAAAAGTCCACATAACATAATTGACATACAACGTGAAAAAGCAGATGGTCCATTACATATTCCAAAAGGCTTTCTTGTAAATTCCCATAATCCTGATTGTGAAATAAAAGTTTTAAAGGGTATACTACTTTCTTCCATTGAAAGTGCCCAAAATGCTTTATTTGCATCTAAGGTGCTAATTTTATCTGCTCTTTTAGAAATCCAATCCAAACAGATTGTATATTTGGTATTGGGTAACTATATTTTTCTGTATATTTATTTCATGGTCTATACTCGATGCACATTCTTGGGGTTTTCTCTATACCCTCTTTATGTCCTTCGCGTAGAATAACTACGCCCATTTCCCAGGGAGAGTAGGAAGGTCTAATTATACCTAGCTTATTTAATTCTTCTATTTTTTTTCTTTCAAATTATTCTAATTCTTCTGATTTTCTATAAGGGCTTCGTTTAACAGGCTTAGCGCCTTCTATTAAAGTAATTTTATTTTGATAGCAATTAATTTTCCCGATTTCACCTGGTTTTGCGAAAATGCCAACATACTTAAGGAAAAGATTCTGCAGTAATCGTTTTTCATAAGAAAACACACTGGGATCTATTTGAGAGTAGATTGAATGAAGATGTATTTCATCAACGTCCCTAGCTGACCTAGCATCAAACTGAGTTTCATCGAATAAATTAAATACTGTTTCTTCAACAGGTAAATCCTCAACTGGTATTATAGTCCCTACACAAAAATTTGCAGATATTTTTACAGTATAATTTTCAATATTAAATACTGGAAAACTTAAATCATCATTAATTTGATCATTTTTTAAAAGAATTGTAGGAATCCATAATCCTATTTTAAATAATTGTTCGTAAATTTCAATAATATTTAAATTTTTACATAATCCTAAAATTATTACTGGAATACGCTTAACTGTTCTAAAAGAAATGTTGATTCTATTCTTAGTGTTTACATACGTTTTATCTGTATTTGTTATTATAGTTTGCTTGCAAGGCTTCTTTGTGTCATTGATGTTGACATCAATATAGTTTTGTTTATTATTCACCTCCTGAGAGTTGAGCGAATTTATTTTTGTATTTATACTCGAGTTAATTTCTGCATCTGGTGCATCATAGCTTGTCTTTTTGCCAAGGGCTTCTGAAATATTAAATTCCATTATGGAAATATTTGGAGTTATTAAATTAACTAATTTAATTGATTCTTGTTTATTAAATAAAAAATCATTTAACTTAACTGGTTGCATTTTCACTATATATGAATGCCATTTAATTTCTTCTCTAAAAAAATTTATGTCTATTTTTTGAAATTTACAAAAGTCTAAATCTAGTAAGATATCGAACACTAAATCTGGTACGACGTAAACTTTAAATTTATGTTTTAAAATATTGTTTATGTTTATATCTACTTCTGTCTAATATTCAACTTTGATTTTCTCATGACTAATTCCTTTAAGAAACATAGCCTATACTAACTTATGAGTAGTTTTAGCAAATCTACTATTAACTAAAGATACCGTACTTCCACAGTCAAAAATTATTGTTGCATTTAACTCATTTACTGAACCAAGAAATCGAACTAACCATCCATCTATACCAATAGATAGAGCATATTCATTATTTACTGGTTCAGAGGCGAAGGATGTAATGGTTGTAGATTTTAGGAGTATTGATTTGGCAGTTTGCATAGATGGAGCTGAAATGATTGGATAAGAATTCCGTTGGAATCGTATAGGAGGATGAGGGTAAAAATTCCTCGGAGAAAACTGACGGTATGGGGTAGAATATCGCGGAGCACCAATTTGATGTCTCGGGCCCCGCATTTGCCCGTTTCCCAGACGGCAAACTTCAGAAGAATGATTTTTTGAATTGTGGAAAGAACAAAATACTTGAGCCTAACAGTTTGGTCTCATGTGGTTTGATTTACCACATTTATTACAAAATATTTGAAATCCTCTCTGAGAATATTGGATTGCAACTTGATTTTGTTTAAAATTTTCGCTCTTATTTCGCACTCTGATTTCTTGTTATTGATCATGATTTTTAGAAATTTCTTTTTGGGTTTCAATCACATTATTTATCAAAACCGTTTGAAGCTCATACAATTTTGCTAATTATGATATTTGGTCAGTTACTTTATGTTCTTGATCTAGAGTTGTATTCGTTAGTTCTAGATGTTCTATCAAATATTGAGTTTCCGCAATTTTTCTACCTGCGTTTATTAATTCAGAAACGGTTTTAATATCTAATGCTTACTGGTACTTGCTCTGTATTTATACCATTTTAACCTATGTCTTAACATTAGAAGTATTGAGGTAATCCCTTATTTAATATTTTAAAAGCATTTTTATGTTTTTTTGTTGATTTATGATACTCAAAGTATCCCTTAAAACTATTTACTTTAAAATACAGTAANTAATGCTTACTGGTACTTGCTCTGTATTTATACCATTTTAACCTATGTCTTAACATTAGAAGTATTGAGGTAATTCCTTATTTAATATCTTAAAAGCATTTTTATGTTTTTTTGTTGATTTATGATACTCAAAGTATCCCTTAGAACTATTTACTTTAAAATACAGTAATATTATCTTTTATAACACTGGGTCTTTTTTTCCCTTAAGTGCTTTATCNATTTACTTTAAAATACAGTAATATTATCTTTTATAACACTGGGTCTTTTTTTCCCTTAAGTGCTTTATCTTAAACCTAACCCTTATCACTCTTACTTTTGTTTGTTTAAAATTTTTTACATTTTTCTTATTTATTTTAATTTTAATTATATCTAGTGTAACATGTATAACTTTGGTTTATTTACGCAAGCTTGACTCAAAACTAGTGATGCAACCGTTTCGTTTTGTTTCGGTTTTCACAACCAACGGAAACGAAACGAAACGGTTTAGATAGAAACAAAAACGAAACAGTATAAATGTAGGCAAAAACGAAAACGAAACGAACCGAAACGGAAACAAAACGAAACAAAACGGAAAACGGTAAAAAGATTAGTTTGAGCAAATCAATTTATTACTGCAGAATAATTATAAATATAGGATTATATTATATTTGGATTGATCCAAAATCTACTGATTGAATCTTACTCTGCGTCGCGAGTCACNTAAATATAGGATTATATTATATTTGGATTGATCCAAAATCTACTGATTGAATCTTACTCTGCGTCGCGAGTCACAAAGTAATTAATTTTTAGAATAATTACCGATAGTTTGTTTAGACAAAGAAACTATTTCATTAAACGTTTTAGTANAAAGTAATTAATTTTTAGAATAATTACCGATAGTTTGTTTAGACAAAGAAACTATTTCATTAAACGTTTTAGTAAATGAATAAGAATGCTGATTTCGAGAGATTTGTTGAATCCGGGTAAGCAATACATCAATCCACCGAAAATTTAGCGTCGATTACGGATCTGATACACATTGTTAATAGTAAAGGAAACTTTTGTAAGAGTTTTGCAAATTAGTGCATTAAAGTTAACATATGACTTATTAACTAAAGGTATCGATTTAGATTTAAGCGAATAAGATGTCAATCGATCCATAATCATGTCTAGATTGTGGATATGACATGTAGCTTATGCTGCATTAAACTAATCGGACATTAACTGACTTTTGTTCCGTGTTCTTTGCTAAAAAATGAATTCGCTAAATTTTATGTACAAAAAAATACAATTTTGAACTGAATGGTTAAAAAGTTACAATTTGGGATGTTCCAAATATCCTACACTAAAATTCTGCAGGATAAGCTAACTGCCAAATACTGAATAATTTTAGGTGTCCGCGCATATAATTTTATAGAAAGTGTTTTAAGAAATTTTAAGAAATGAATCAATAATTATATTAATATTAAACAATGAGCGCCGAAAAAGTCGAAGTGCGACACATGGTGTTATTAGATGAGTCGAAGTGCTGCACGTTTGCTTGAAAAGTGTCACCAACCGCGCCTTTTTTGGATAAAAATTATATGCAAGTTGAGTTTCTGTAAGCAAATTTGCCGGATATCCGATATCGGGCAATCAAGTATTACCGGATACTTGATATCCAGCATACCTGCTGGATATGCATTGTAAAAATTACTCAAACTCGGTATGTTTAGATTGATTGATGCATTGCTTACCCAGATTCTACAAATGGTTCAAAATAAATAGTTTTATTTTATATTTTATTTTTATATTTTTATCATTTACTCCAACGTTTAATGAAATATTTGTCTAAACCTTCTATTGTTAGTTATTTTTAAAATTAATTACCTTGTGACTCGTGACCCAGAGAAAGGTTCAACCAATATTGAATCTTTTGAAAACAAATTCCTTACCCAATCCCATATCCTAAATTTGCCAAACTAAGAATATCAGCTAGACAGGTGTCTTCGAAACATAAATAAACCTCTACTGGCGGAATAAATGGGAGTACAGAAAGTGTAAGAAATATATCAAGTTTTACTTTAAAAAATTACAAATTTTTAAAAACCAAGATTTTCTTGTCGCACACCTAAGTGACCGTTTTCCGTTTCGTTTTTTATTCCAAAACGGTAAACGGAACGAAACGAAACAGAAAATTTGTTTCATGAAAACCTAAAAACGGAAACGAAAAAAATCGAAAAACGGTTTTTTGTTCGTTTTAAAACGAAACGGTTGCATCACTACTCAAACCACACATTGCATACTCATCTATCATTGTCCCTATTTTATTTTTATTTTTGAGACTGATACTGACCAAAATAAAGATGATTGGCATCGTAGCAGCTCATGTCAAAAAATTTCGCCTTCGTTGGCTTTGCAGTTCTGGTAAAATTTTTTGGTTTTGATGAGCATCGACAGGGAGTCTATCAGTATATACAAGATCAAGATTTGGATATTTAATGAGGCAATAGAAGTAGAACCACTGAAACATTATGAGCTTGCTAATTTCCAATAGCAAAAGGACGATTTAACGTTACTGTGAACTTTTTCAACTGAATGGCAACCAAGTCTTTATCAAAATATTCATACTNAAAAGGACGATTTAACGTTACTGTGAACTTTTTCAACTGAATGGCAACCAAGTCTTTATCAAAATATTCATACTGTGTGTTGTCGGTTTTAAGTTATATTTTAAAGCTATCTCACGTTCCATAATGAGTTTAACGTTCACTTGATTCCTTTTTGCTTCAATCATTTTGGCAAATGTATCACAATTGCATATCTTCCAGATCAAATCTTCCATTTTTGAAGTAGCAGGCTTTCTCATAGCAGCATTAAATTACATCAACATTTGAAGTCATTCAGACTGTACAAATTTTACAACTGCATGAACTTTTGTTGCTTTGCATGCCAGTTTCATCCAAAACTTTAATAATCTATAGTGACACATATAACTTTTGCGAACATGGAAACCTGCAATTAGTCGCTCTGTCTTGAAAGTATTGATATCCACTTCAATTTCTTCACCAAAGTCCATCATCTGTGAAGATATTTCTTCAGAACTTATGAGCCTTTTGTATGGCATTGACGGATACCTTACATATATCAATTATCAATAAATTATTCAACCAAGAAATACAATCACTTACTTATTTACTTTGTCGTGTAGTTCTGATGGGATTTGAGCATCAATTTTTACAAAATAACCCACTCGCACATCGTCTTCAATATTTATAAAAAAGTTCTTTGGATTTTGAAGTATTCTTTCGAGTTCTTCACACCCAACCAGCATGTATATCCTCTCAGGAAATTTGGATACCATGGCTGTTCCTAAATAAATAGCTTTACCATCTAAACAATACAATAGAATGTATGAAAATACACCATACAAGTTTGTTATGTCCATCATTGCTAAATATGTGGTAACTTCGTTGGGGTTGTAATTAGGTACTAATGGATTATTTGCTTTGGCTGTCCGAATGTTTCCTACAGATACCAGACCTGCACAAAGATCTTCTTCAGTGGTTAAATAAACGATTGGACATTTAATGTTTTCGAGTTCAACTTGAGTGTACTTCAGACATGCGTTATATATAAACATATAGGGTCAGGTGGGTCTATTGTGATAACTTTTTCATTTCAAAAATGTTTAGTAGTAGTTATGTTACACTTTTATTTATTTTTATTTAACCAATGATTACTTTGGGTCATCCTGCACTGAATAACTCAATGACACAAATTTTAAAATCACGGGAATAATTAATTATTCAAAGATTACATAAACTTGTTTTCACAATAACCCCGGTGTTGGGCTATTGTAACAACAAGGTGGGGCTATTGTGAAAATTATAGATTTCATTTTTTTAATTCAATTTAAATGAAAGTTTAGCAATAATACTGTTTACACACTAAAGGTAAGTAGAGTTAAGCTTTTGAATTTTATTTTGCTTAAAATTCTCATCATTCTGATTACTTTTTTTCTTTGGAATAGGAATATTTTTAGTCAAGGTTGATTGGTTCGCTTTTCTTAAAATATTTGCAATGTTCCCTATTTCCGCTAAATACTTTTCATGAGTAATTATTTCCGCCACATCGATCCTTTTCCGCTTTTTAGGATTTTCTACCCCGTCAGGGGTAACAGTTTCATGCAAAATTTTGTCAAAAGTTGCAATTGTCGGTGATGATTTACAACCGGACGGTGTAGTAATTGTGTTCGTAAAGGTTGAATTCTTTTGGACTGGAAGCATTGCAGGCATTGACTGAGGTGAGTTTCGTCTATTTGACATGAACTTATTCACTTTCTCATCCAGATCCCGAGACAGCTTTACTGCATCAAAATTTGACTGCTGAATTCGGTAGCGATTTACAGGAAATACTCCATCTCTGTCAACAATTCCAGTTTTTTTAAAACTGGTTTTGATAACTACAGGGTCCACTGATCTCCACATCATTCTAAGGATATTAGCAAAAGCTGATTTTGGAACAATTTTTCTGGGGTTATGTTTCCTCCATTCTGCTAACAGTGAATCCCATTTGATCTTTAAAGCTCGGAAGACGGACACATCTAATGGTTGAAGGATATGGGAAGTGTGAGGTGGCAATTTGAGAAGAGTAACATTTGATTCAATTGCTAATTTGATCAAGTCCATGCTCACATTGAGAGAGATGTCCATAATAAATTAACAGTGCTGGGCGTTGTACCACATGGGTTACAAACTCATCCTTAAACCAATTGAAAAACACTGCTTCTGTCACCCATGCATTTTCACTGACAGCATAGCTTGTTTTGAGATATCGATTTTCCACAAAAATGTTGTCCCACAGTTTCTTGCCCTTATGAACAACTAGCGGTGGTAGCTCACCACCACTAGCGTTCACACATGCTAGAATTTGCGTTGACTTTCTTCCATTCCCACCAGTGACACGTTTTGAATTTTCTCCAACTTCTGCAACAACTTTAGTGAATAATGGGTCGCTCGCAAACCCGGACTCGTCACAATTGCAGACGAAAATAAAAATCATGGATAATGAAAGGATCCTTTGATTGACGAGCCCGAGATCCTTCAAGTAAGCTTTTTCAGGCTGAGCTTATTCCTTTTACAAAAGCCACGAAACCAATTAATGCCTGGTCTTCCTAATTTAAAACGATTGGGTAGCATATTTGTCTTCACAAGCTCTTGCACGACATCAAGCACTAAAATTGCATGATATATAGTAGATTATTCTAATTAACCAAATAGATAGAATTCATCGTAGCATGGTTTTTAGTTAGACCGAATTTCCATTTATTCATGACCCTGTGTAGACCTGAAAGTTCTTGCTCCGCTTCTGTTGTGAGTGTCGTCTTATGGCCTACTTTTGCACTCTCTACAGTTTTTGACCTCCCTTTCCAACGCCTAATTTTTAATGTCAATGTGGAAATTGGAATTTAATCGCATGTTGCTACTTGGCTTATTGCGAACCCATTTGTAACAGCTTGTATTGCATTAATTAAATCATCATCGGTATATTGTTTACTACAATCGCTTGTTCTTTTCTTTTTAAAATTCCTGACCATCTAAGAAGTTCAAAGTGTCAGAACATATGAGCTTTATGAAAAATCACAATAACCCCACTTTGAAATTCACAATAGCCCACTACATGCAAAAATGGTGGGACTATTGTGATTAATTAATATCTTAATTGTTAATTGAGATATGGATCCAGTGAAGGTAGTACTTGAAATAAGATGATATTTCAGTTTTAATTGAATTAAGTTGCGCAACCTAGCTAGTCTTACGTCATGGAGAAACTTTGCAAAGCAAAATCAATCTTCTGTCAATGGATTTTCAAGATGGCTTACGAGTTTAGTGATTTCTAACACTTAACATTACTAAATTATTAAATATTAAATATGAAAAGTGTGGAATAATATTGTTGCTAGTGATTGATGAAAAGATAAAAAAATTATGGAAAAAAGAACCATCCAAAATCTCGAAAGTTAGCGGTTTAACTTTAAGTTAGCGGTTTAAGTTTTCACAATAGCCCTATATCACAATAACCCCACGTGACCCTATATAAAGTGCTACAACTAATTTTTTAATAAGTTTTTACTCGTTCATCCTAATGTTGCTGAATATTTTTAAGCTATTTATGTAAAATCCAAAATACTGAAAATTTGAGTATTTCTCTAGACTAACCTTATTTTGAGAGAAAAAGGTTTCCTGAAAAAATAGAATGCGTAAAGAAATTGAATCAGTAAAATTACTTTTCATTAACTATATCAATTACAATTTTAGGTAATTGAAACTATGTATCCTTACACTACAATAATTGCAATTGCAAAGTTACATAGTTTTTTTGTTTAGTTTGACTTATTAAGAATGTTAATTTTTTTTTATTTATTTTTATTTTTTTTTGATTAAAAAAATAGTTGTTAATTTCTCTCGGGTAGTTTATAAGAAGTGAATCATAAAGTGAATAAGCAGTTTTATTTCCAAATGTAAACTATGTTTATGCTCTGTGATGCACAACTATCATTGTCTTTTCAGTCTCGAAAACCTAATGAAGTATTAAATTTAAGTGAACAAAGCCGTCTCTTCTCTATTCTAAATATGTTTCATTTAGATTATACAAATATTCGAAACCTTTTGTGTAATCTATTTGGTGCATTATTTTGTCCGATTATTGTCAAATTTGTAGGATGCAGTGCAGACGTTTAACGAACCTAATCAATATATAAATATATATAAAGTTGCTATAAGTCAACTTCCCTAATGTATAGAAATATACAGAGTTAGGTAGAATTTAGCAATGGAGAAATTATTGTTGAAAAAGCACATGCTAAAAATCCTCTATTTTCTTTCCCAATCACACTCCACGCTAGGTCAGATTCTTTCCAGACAATTGCCCGCCAAATCTCTTTCTACTTTAACAGAATCACATTGATTTAAAAAAATGTCTTCGCTTGTCTTTTCTCACTTTTCTCTTTGATAGTTTAACTTTTAATCGTTAATTTAAGAATTAATTCAAAATTCTTATTTTCTCTCTAACAGTTTAACTTTTAATCATTATTTTAAGAACAATTTATTTGATAGTTATTTACTTCATTTGAACAAACCAAGTGAATACAATATCAGCGGTGACACTCGAAATATTGAAGAGGACTATTAAAGTTAAAATAATTTGATTCACCAAAAATTAAATTACATTACTTAAACAGGATAAGGATCCGGGATTGACGACTAAAAGTAGCAAGACGACTCAAGAAAAAGGAAACGTGGTTTTCTTATGACATAATTGGTCAAACGAATACAGCTATTTCTTTTCGGTGTCTCGAGAGAGGGGTTCTTGGTGATTTTTGGCTCTAGTTCAGTTAACAGGTTAATCTATTCTCGTTGTCTCCGCTGTTTTGTAAGTGCTTTTATTCTTTAAAATTTAAACGTTAATAATTTTATCTTGACATTAGTTGGACTAGTGGATTTGAATTAGTTGACTTGCCCATTGGGTAGAGGAGCCTAGTGTGCGAATTGAAAGTGAGTTTCGGAATTATATTTGGACATGCAATTACCATCAAGTGTATACGCAGCAGGTTCAACCCGAAGGATACCGGGAACTCGGCTGGGTTTCGCCTTCGCTGAGGTTCGATGTCAAAAACCTGCGTAACATTAACATCAAAGCTAACACACGCCTTCATCACTNTTCGCCTTCGCTGAGGTTCGATGTCAAAAACCTGCGTAACATTAACATCAAAGCTAACACACGCCTTCATCACTGAAGGAAGAAACCCTTACGCCATTTCACCGGCGACTTTGGGGTCACTGGTCGGGTTGGTGGAGGCTGAGTTAGGTTTCGACATCAATAATTCGTCGGGTGATCCCGGAGGCTTCGANTGGAGGCTGAGTTAGGTTTCGACATCAATAATTCGTCGGGTGATCCCGGAGGCTTCGATGCCAGTGGTAGTTTCTACCATTCCCAACCCAACCTGGACTCGTCAGAAAGGAAGATCAGGCGAGGTGTACAGGTTGGCATATTAGTCTTCAATTGATAAAGACTCTCGGTATAGTTCATCTTATAGCATTGAAACGCAGTAGATACATTGGGAAGTGCTAAGATTTCCAGAGAGATTAAGAAGAAGCCTAGATTACCAGCAGAGGAGGTAACTCAAGGTTTCTCGGAGTTAAGAATGTGGGGAATCTACAGAGGATTGGCAATCCCCAGGAACATGAAAAATCGCAAGGAGGTCGGGATTTCTATAGGGACGTCAGGAATCCCAATGAGGTCGAGAAACCCCAGGAACGTCGGGAGACTCGTGAGAGTTGAGATCTCCTGAAAACTCGGGAGAAATCCGGTTTCCTCAACTAAGTTCGGTGAAATCAGATATCTCAGAAATATCTAGGGACAGGTTCGTCTTCTCCGGAAAAACACAAAAAGCATGATACCTAGGAGCAACACGGACGTAAAGAGGATATCCGCCCGGAGAACCAGTAAACGTACAGGATTCCCAGGAGAGCTTGAGAATAGTACGATTTCAATAAGATCAGGGGTATATTCAGGTTTTCCACGGGAAACTTGGATAAGACTAGTTCCCGCAGGAAGTTTGGTGTCGATCCGGTTATCCGGCGTAGAAATCAGGTGAAGTTCGCTTTACCATAAAAGGTTAAGGCATAGATACGTTTCCCACGGGGAACTCGGACAATATCAGTACCCACAGAGACTTTGGAATGGATGTGGTTATCAGCAAACAAACTCGGCTGACGTCCGGTTTTTCGCACAAGGTTAAGGCAAAGTTAGGATTCCCTCAGAAAGCTCGGATAGACGAGTTACCGCAGGAGTTCAGGATAGATTCGGTGATGAAAACTTGGGTACAAATACGGTTTCCCGAGACGGAGACCTGGTATTTAAATGAGAGCACGGAGTGAATGAAGTGCAATATTAGAGGTCCTGGATGTGAATAGATTCCAAGGAACGGGAACTGAAACCAACCAAGAGTCATACCCAGAGTATCCCAGCAGAGAAGAAATACAGCGAGGAATGCAGGAACAAATTCATCCAACACCAGGGATGGCGGTAGCCAACAGGCTCAACCCTCCCAAACACCCAGATCTACCCGAAATGGAGTATAAACCACCTAAAACTAAATCCCAGATTTCACATTAATAATAAGTAAACTATTAGGCAGTATATTCTCAGTAGTCCCTATATAATTAACTGAAACAGTAACCGAAATACAATTTAATTGGATAAAACTAAGGATTTTACAGATAGCATAGCCGGCAGGGTTGCCGAATATCGGATATCTGGCGCTTTTTGATTGCCATATGACGGATATCCGCGGCGGATATCCACGACGGATATTTGACGCGGATATGCAGCAAGCTCTTATGCAGCAATCTTATATGCAGCAAGTAAGCTTGATTAAGCTCGTATTGCACATAATTTTTATTAAAACAACATGCGTTTTGGCTCATTTCACGCGAACGTGCAAAGGATAATTTTATACTCTCCAATTTATTTATTATTCCAATATATTAAATCTAATAAAATTATTGATTCATTTCTTAGGATTTCTGAAAAAATTGTCAAGAAAATTATCCGCGTGGATAACTATAAATATCCGAAATCTGGCATAGTTTTAGGCGCCGGATATTCAGTTGCCGAATTTTCGCAACACCTCTAGAAATAACACCTTCGTACCACACATCCCCAATAAATTTTCTCAATTATATAATTAGGAACCCAGGCATTAAATCTCCCATTCCTACCACTCGAATTCTAGGACAATTTTTTATTTCGTAAATGGACACCATGCCACAATAATCTTAGAAGTAAAAGTCTGGGAAATGACGAAATACAACATTCTCAATGACAAATTGAAATGTGTACTGTAATTACATTTCAACAATAGAAAAGCCTAAAAAATCCGGATTCATTTCTATTGTTTCAGTTGTAGGGTATATTTTTATGTGACGTCAACTGTATGATTATTATTTTTATAAATTATTATTAGATAATTTATCCAATTATTAACTTACCTTTGTCTTTAATTTCTTTGTTTTGTTTTGTTACTAGTTATGGAAATTAGTAAGCTTAGCCTTAGTTTATTTTTATGAATTTCCTTTGTTTTATTATTACAGAAGTGTAATAATACTTCTTTTGCACGAGGCACGCTAAGGCCACAAGGGTATAAAAACAGAGGACCTGGAGTCTGGAGACTCATTCTAAATTATGACTTCACTCTAGAAGGAAGTCTAATCCATGAGTGGGGATTTAGGATCTAGCTTGAAAATAATATTTCATTGTTAGACTTTGTTTAAATAAAAATTATTATTTTTATTGTTGATTCAATTGTTGAAATTATTGAATAGGGTTTTGTTTATTTAAAAAAAGTTTATTGCTAGACTTTTTTTATACTGATAGTCAAGAGGCAAGCGAAGCCCTAACTGCGCAGATTTTGTAACAAAACAGAGTAATGGGAAACTGAACATTTCAAAGGTTAAAATTTAAGTTTATTTTCTTTAAAGTTTGAAGTTAATTGATTAGAGAGTTATTGGATTCTGGGAATTTCGGCCAACTAAATTTAAGTAGGTTGGTCGATTTAAACCAGAACTATAACACTATTATGAACTGTTACCCGTTCAACATTGTTCGTTAACCTTATTTAAGATAACCTTCTCATTCACTAACTAAAAGAATCCTCCTACCAGGTTCACCCTCCTACCAGCGACCATTAGTGATAAACCCTCCGTACCACTTGTTACAGCCTTTGCGCCTAATTGCGTAGTGGGCTAAAGCCAGCGCAACCCATGGTCAGGGAGGCTGAGTCCGTGGTCTCCCCCTTCATATAGTTCATGTGAGTAACCTCTTTCTCCCCTTTTCGGTTCTCACCCTCGAAGTAACACGGACTTGAAAAAAGAAGTATAACAGAGGACGGAAAAGAATGAACAAAGGAGTTAGCATTGAAGAGTGCATTGAAGAGGAACTACGGCAGGAATCACTCTCTACCCAAACACTCTATCATGGACACTCCCTCAACTCTATATTGTCGTCAGACTAGTAGTAGGTCTCTATTAGTATTCAGTAGCAGGTATTTCTTAATACTTAGTAAAGAAGTTAGGAGAATAAATTAGTGAGAATATCAACTACGTCGTGAAGATGAGGATCATTCACTCACATCAACCGTCTTACAGAATAAAGGTAATCGTTTACTTATTCGTGCGTATCTAAGAAGCCCTAGAACAGACCAGAGTAAGGCGTATTAATAACACTCTCAGTTGATGTACTTCACCAGTAAACCGAGTCGTCGTGATCCATAGGCTAACCCCGCCCACGACGATGTAGTGGTAACCACGAGGCGTAACACGCCACTAATCCCAATAGTCAACCGATGAATTCTTCGAACGAGAGGAATTACGAATTAGCAGAGGGGTACCACAAGAGTACACTTTGAGCGGACGCCGCCTAAACCCTCTACCCAGGAACCGGCACACTCAAACCTCAGACCGAACCCTGGTCGGAGGGTGAGACGAAAGTCCCTTTTTATTTTATGACAACGCTAAATGAGCGAGGAAAGGAAAATCATGAAGGGGTGCCCATCCTGGTAAACAGTAGTGAAGTCCAAAAGATCCCCTTTTAATCTCAAAAACAACCGATCACGTTCCTTAGTGGTTGTAGTAATGATCAACCACTCACACTCCATACCCCATCACTTCGAACCCTGTCCTATTCCTTTTCCAAAGGAGGAGAACCCGTATGGACTAGAAAAAGGTCGTGATCCCGTATCAGTCCATAATAATTATTCCAAAAATAATTTCTCCAAAGACGAGGAGCAACTGTTAACAGGACAAATTTATTAATCCCAAGCTAACTCAGTGGGACCAAAACTAATAAAATCTAATAACCATGAGCCTAACTTAACTCCGTGACCTCAGAGTTGACAAGTTAAGCTGAAACTAGAGTTGCCTTTCCCCCATCGTGCTTCGAGGAAAGTGCGGTGTGGTTAAAAACATTCAGTACCTATTTGAATGCAGTTGCCTTGGGAAAAACTGATTGTGTCATTGAAATTTTTTAACCACACCGCACTTTCCTCGAAGCACGGTCGGGCAAAGGCAACTATAGATCCAGCTTTAGGAGTAAAATGTACAAAGATCATAAAAAAAATTCCTTACGCCTGTTATATACTTTATCTGTTCGTTGTCGTTGCTACGCCATCGCTTACTCCGTTCGTTATTTTTTCAATATTGTGGCATGGCAAAAATTCGGATATTATTTGCAAGTTTAAGGAAAACGGTACTCTTTTGTGGCGAGGAGAGATAACATAAATAGAAGTGTTTTTCATCGCCACGGGGAGGGGGTGGGATCGGGTTCATTTGACTTTTTACTCTCAGTGTCGAAGNGGGGGGGGATCGGGTTCATTCGACTTTTTACTCTCAGTGTCGAAGGAGCTTTTTACGTAGAAGTTACTCTTTTGCTTGAAGCTTAGGACAATTGTTTGCTTTATCACAAAAAGGATTTCTGTAGAGGTTATAACTATTTTTACCGTCTTTTAATAATAAATAAACCTATTACTGATAATAATCAGGCGATTGATTTCAGTTTATGTGATTGTGACAAGTTATTATTGTTTGACGTTTTGATCGATGGACCAGTGAGTGGATCCTTGTAGAGAGAGTGAGACTTCAGTATTTCCCATCCTCGGAACAGTGTGTAGTTTAGGAAGATATCCATCCATCCAGAGACCGTGGACTCGGCAGGGCTCTATCCCTGCTTAGGGTCATCCAAGTCCCGCGTGGCGATTTCCAACATAGCGAGCAGCTCCAGTCTTAGGATCTTCCCACAGTACCACACTTCATCCCAACACAGTAACCAGTCTCTGGTACTCCTGGTATCGCGGGTCGGAGCGGGACTCCGGAGTTTGAGAACGGAACCCCCGTCTGCTCCTGTGATGCCTGGGACACCGGATCTGAGTTCATCTTTTACTTCCCCCGCGGATACATACCAACTGGTAGAGAGCCTCCGGACCAGGAGAAGAGTTCNGAGTTCATCTTTTACTTCCCCCGCGGATACATACCAACTGGTAGAGAGCCTCCGGACCAGGAGAAGAGTTCCTCGAGTCGAGTAAGTCGAACCAGTAGTAGACCTAAGAAAACAGGCAGAGAGCTCTGGTCTAGTTCTCTCTGCGAGAACAGGTAGAGAGCTCTGGTCTAGTAGACCTAAGAGAACAGGCAGAGAGCTCTGGTCTAGTTCTCTCTAGGAGAACAGGCAGAGAGCTCTGGTCTAGTTCTCTCTAGGAGAACAGGCAGAGAGCTCTGGTCTAGTTCTCTCTAGGAGAACAGTCAGAGAGCTCTGGTCTAGTAGACCTAAGAGAACTGGCGGAGAGTCCCAATCCAGTTCACCCCAGAAAACAGGCAGTGAGCTCTGGTCTAGTCCTCTCTAGGAGAACAGGCAGAGAGCTCTGGTGTGATAAACCTAAGAGAGCAGGCAGAGAGTCCCAATCCAGTTCACTCTAGTAGGACCGGCAGGGAGCTCTAGCATAGTAGATAATAGTGAACAAGCAGAGAGTCCCAGACCAGTAAACTCAGGAGAACAGGCAGGAAGTTCCCAGTACAGTCAACTCAGGAGAACAGGCAGAGAGAGATCTAGGTAGGTGTGATATCATCTCGTGGGGCTAGTTAGGTACTAGGTACCTAACTCAGAGAGTGCGCCAGTGCTGAAGACCCAAGCTCGCCTACGCCCAACTCAGTTCAAATGGCAGGGTCTCAGCCCTCAGAGTACCCTGATGCCGAAATCTAGTATAGTACCCTAAAATTAGTTTCGTATTGAATCATCCCGTAACCCTAGTATTTACAATCGGGCCAGTTATTAAACCAACCAATTTAGTTACCATATCAGAATCCATTCTCTCCCTTGCATTTAATATGATTAGTCAAATCAACACCGTGCCACAATATATACTTTGTCCATTCGTTGTCGGATGATTTTTTCTCTTTACTTTGTTTGCTCGTCGTCANCCATTCGTTGTCGGATGATTTTTTCTCTTTACTTTGTTTGCTCGTCGTCACGAGAATTGCTAGGAGAAATTATATAACGGACTTTTTAGAAATGTTTGATTTGTCTTTGCGTCATCGTTGTCTCGAAAAAGTTGAAGCAGTGTCAACTTTTCGGAAGAAAAAGGATGTATTTTAAAATCAAAACAATTGATTATTGAATTCTTTCAACTCTGTTGGCATGGCACATTAGTTAAAAAAAAAATTTTTTTTCAACTTTTTAAAAGCAAAGGCAACAACACATCAACTAAATAAAGTATACCGGAAGGTTTATTTTCCTGGGGCAAAATTTTTTTACTTTTTTTGTGTTGTTGAGTCAGTTGTTAAAATTCCATCACCACACTCAACTGATTTTGGTCCCCTTCTCCTCTCCTCGGCGGTAAAAGTTATTCTCCCGCTCAAACTTCTCCTCCCACACACACAACTGACAATCTAATTTACACTTTTCAATTCATTCAAGATCGACCCATCCTACCGGTAAGTACTCTTCAATTTAATTTTATTAAAAAATTTAGTTTTTTATCACAAATTTCCAAAATGTTGGCATTTTTGAACGAGTGATAAGTTAGTTAATCAAGAAATTATTCTAAATAACTAACGTTACATCGAGTCGATAAATTTTGCCATACTTAAAAAAATTATACTAAAAAACCAAATCAAAATTTTTTTATTAGCTGGCGGGGAATAGTATTAACAATTACACTTGTCTCAAAGGAAAAATCACAACTCGCGAATGTTTTTTTCATATTGGAAACAAAATTTTATTTTTTTTATTTTTTTTTCATTTTGAACTGAAGTTTTGGGGAAATAAGTCGAAAGTTTAAAAATTTGGTGGAAAATATAATAATTAATATTTGAGTTTTTAATTTGCGTGTGAAATCTTGTTATGGAGTGGGAAGTTATGTAAATTAAAGAAAAATTACAAAATCTGGAAGGAAATTTAGAAATTTGAGTTGAGAATTTTAGAATTTAGTCGAAAGCTTTGTAAGGAGATGGGAATTTTCATAATTGACGTAACATATGTAGAAATTGAACTGTGTGTTTAAAAAACAAGTGCATTTTAAAATTAATAGGAATGTTTTTGATTTGTGAGAAATGATAGTTTTAACATTAGTTTTAAAACTCTAATTTAACACTCAAAATTTTATTATTGGAAAGTTTTTGATTTGTAAGGGATGTTTCAAAATTGTCATGAAAATTTTTAAATTTAATTATGACTTTTAAAATTGATTGGAAAGTTTTTGATTTGTAAGTTATGTTTCAAAATTGTGATGAGAATTTTGAAATTGATATTACTTTTAAAATTGATTGGAAAGTTTTTGATTTGTGAAGAATGTTTCAAAATTGTAATGAAATCTTTGAAATTGAATTATGAGTTCTAAAATGAAACATTTATCTGTTGCTTCCAGACATAATGGCTCCACCTCTTACTAATTCGACAATATTAGCTCAATTCTGATCAAGGATGTCATCAAACAAAAGCCGTAGTTCAAGCATACGAAATGGAGTATCATCGTCCACTAAAATCTTCGACTGTAAAGAGGATCATAAGGTATTTAGAAAATAAGGACAGGATAGGCGTCATCCTCCATACCCGGTGTCGAACCGTGTCCACCGCAGCAAATCGAAATACTCTTCGTGCTCTGGTTGAACAAAATCCAACTGCTGGAACGAGAGTCTACGCCGCACAACACCCTGCGAGCAGATCAACAATACAGAGGATGCTGAAAGAAGTTGGCTTTCGTAAGTACAGTGTCCCACCTCATCAGAAACTTAATGGTGATAAAGATTACTTTGCAANGAAAGAAGTTGGCTTTCGTAAGTACAGTGTCCCACCTCATCAGAAACTTAATGGTGATAAAGATTACTTTGCAAGAGCACAATTCTCTCTCACAATGTTGGATATGGTTCATGCTGATCCTGATGTCTTGAATCGAATAGTCTTTTCAAATGAAGCAATTCCTTATAAGGTAAAACCATTGACGTAATGCACAAGTTCTCTTATTTTCTGCTGTTAACGATAACGGTGTCATAAGATTTAATTTTAATGATTCACAAGGACATCAAGGGAAAGGTCAAAATCTGGTCCACTTCCGCTCCAGATTTTGTCGCTCCTTGCAAGACCACTTCCAAAGAAAAACTACATATGTGGGCTGCAATATTTCGTAACCGAGTGTACATGCACTTCTTCCCTGACAACAAAACCTTCAATGGTGCGAAGTATTTAGAACGTCTTAAAGAAGAATTTGTGCCCTGGCTCTACAATTTGTGCGAAGATGAAAAAATCCCTTTCGAAGAAATCTTTTTCCAACAGGATGGCGCGTCGATACACTATCAGATCAAAGTGAGAGAGTTTTTGAATGAGGCATTTCCGGTGAAGTGGATTGGTAGGGGAGGACCGATTCCGTGGCCTGCGAGTAGTCCGGATTTGAACTCCTGCGACAACTTTTTGTGGGTGTTTTTAAAAAACAAAATCACGAGTATGATCCATCGGCCTAACAACCTGAAGATCTTAAAGACTAAGTCGTTAGTTTTTCTCAACCCCCAAACATAACGCCTGAAATTTTGGAATCGGTTCAGTAGAATTTTGTTAAACGGCTGGAAATGTGTAACCTGACTGGGAAAAGGCACTTTGAACAATTTTTACGTAGTAAGAAGGTAGTAGAAGTGGACGAGATTGGAGTGGGAGTCCTACTTGACGGTGTTGGTGGAGATGCTCTAACTGATGAAGATGTGCCAGAGGTCGGAATGGAAGTTGAGATTGGGTGAGTTCACATGTGATTAGGTCGTCGTTGAAACAATCGGCCCTCTTAAGGGCCACCGATTCTACGAAGAGCAAATTGGCTTTATATTGCTTATTGATGCGGTTCATTGTCCAAATACTTGCGAAATTTGACAAAATATTTTAATGTTAATATCTTATTGTTCAACAGCAATACCAAAGGTTCAAAATTTAAGTCGACAGATACTACACTCAGTAGTGCGGGGGACCAGACAGTCGTACAAATCCCCCTCCACCCAGTCTGGTCTCCCTAAGGGTGGAGGGGCACTAATTAGTTGCTCTTTTTATTTCAGATCCTCCAAATTGGCTCACTTACTATTGACGTTATACTTGTGTGCCTTTCAGACTAAATCGATTAACATTGACCTACTTTTCTAACTTATGCTACCCCTCTCCTTAACTTACCTCTCCTTCCTATCCCGGGTACAATGGAATGTGTGCAAGATCGCGTACCTGCATAGCTTTTTTTTTGAAAAGTGAACTGAATTCCATTAACGACATTTTCAATTGTCTCTAATAATTTCTGTTGGCAGTATTTTCAAAGTTTTAGCTAATATTGATTACAATTTTATTTGATGTACCATTTCATAACACTAAGCCTTGGCATCTTAGGTAAAATTATGTTTTATTCAACTTTTTGACTCATGTGTGGACTTAAATTGTTAACTTAATCGAGTCTGCGCAAGGCGCAAGGCTGCGGAAATTTTATAGTTCGCAAAATTAAAAATTTCTTGAAGCAATAAATAAGTTGAGCGAGGGAGGAGCTGAGAGATCAACCTTTTTGAATGCACAGCGGAGCGACACAAATATATTTTTGGGAGCTAGTGTGGGAGCTGTGCCCACAAAATCTTAACTTTGTAACCCAAAAATTATTTTAATAGTCTGAGTGAGCCTAAATATATAATTTTGAGAGCCCTAAAGCAATCCCAGGTAAAAATCTTCTGGGAGCTACATTTAAAGCACAGCCTAAAGAAATTTTACTAGGAGCCATAAGGAGTTCAAATTGTAAACATTGAGAGGGGAAGATCTAGCAGAGCTAGAAAAAAGACACCTTGGATGCGGAGCGGAACATGAGGAAGACGCCGATGTTTGGTAATAATGAGTAGAGCCCAGCTGACTCAACAACACAAAAAAAAAAGTAAAAAATTTTTGCCCCAGAAAAATAAACCTTCCGGTACAACATTTTACTTTGTCTGGTTGTTGTCGAAACAACAACCAAACAACACTCTGAGAAAGTATATATTGATTCTCTGTTTTTCCCTGACAATTCTCGTGGCAAAGCAAGAAAAACGCAAAGTATACAACAGGCGTTAGTAAAGCGTAGAAATCTCTTGTAGAAGTAAAGCAAGGCTAAATTACAAGAGACTCCAAGACCCCTCTCACGTCCCTTACACAGTTCAATGAAACAACGCATCGACTCGCACAAAACTGAGCTAGAGTACACCATCATTACCTTTTCCCCCGAACAAATTACACCAGACCTTTCGGGTACAACTAGCCCGAAATGTCGCCGGCGAATAAAAAAAACGCCGTTAGACACTTCTTTTAACAATCTGAACTGAATAATCAGCTAAGTAGCTACATGCACCTAAACAACAATATTGGAACGCTAAAAGCTTTATTATTTAACAGAATAAAAGAACTGATAGGAGTAGATAGAAAAATGATAAACAAGAGTTTAATGTTACACAGGTTGGCTTGATTCAAGTCCACTGACACCCACTCTATCTCTAACACTAGAACGCCCAACCTAAATTGAAGGAAACTTATTAGTAGAAGTAATTTCTAATACATATAGTCCGCGTTCTGAGCAAATGGTCGAAGAACTTACGCCATCTCAAGGTTACGCCATGAACACAGTATAAGCGTGTCCGTAGATGGATTCACTCAGATGCACTAAAGGTCAAGTAGCAATGGTCACATCGGAGTCGAATAGACCAATCCCTGGCCGGTTGCACAGTCGTCTGAGAATTTGGGCTCACCTCGCTTGTCGCGCGGTGATGTATTGTAGGAGGGATTTTCGGGCCTGGATAGAAAGTGGGCGATGGTTGTCCGCAGTAGCCATTGAGTCATGTAAAAAGAAAGCATTGGCCCGTTTGCACGAGCCCGTAGACGCTCGAGAGATTTACGGGAGGTCTCAAGGACAACCGACCTAACTAGTCCAACGTCCACATCAAAAGCCTTCAGTGACCCCTTTGATGATGAATCACTTTTAATTCCTTTTTCTGCTTTGGAGCTAAAGTGAAAAGGCATCTTAGTCGGAACACTCCCCACTGTCTTTGATGGGTAACCCTTTGTCGAAAACCCCCAACCTTTGTCCCTGACCCGCGTTTCCTGTCACCGACGTACTCCGACCGCACTGACACTTCCGTATCTGTGCTGGAAATTCTGGTATTTATGCTGAGATAGAAAATAAGTAGTTATGTGTTGAAGATAAATTAAGAGGCACTCACGGTGTCCAATGAGTAACTGGACCCTTAAAACTAAGGGAAATGAAAAACAATGACAATACGGTATGTCTCAACTTTCCTAAAAATATAATTAGTACCTATCTTAGTAGACATAAAGCAATGGGTGTCATACAAGACACGAGTAAATAGAGTCCTTTTATTGTCAATGTTTTATGACCCAGGAGCTCGAAGCCCAAATAAGTCATGGTCCCAAGCGTCATATAATAAGGTTGCCGCTGAGCTAACTGCACCCAACTTACACTAATTTAAGTTTCCAAAAACTGGTTACAAATACCCTGTACCCGGCTGAAATAAATCAAATAATTAATTTTGCAAATCTAATGGACATATCTCTCATATACCCGACGAATTAAATAAATATTCGATTCATCGAATATCGGGTACCTACAATTCATATACCCGGGTAAGGTAAATAAAATATTTGATTCTCCGAATATTAGCTAAATCTCTCAACAATTACTCACAGTAAATCCCAAAATAAATAACAGCCTGTAACTAGACCCATTGGGCCCAGTTTTCTCATTAAGGGCATATTCTAGCTCACGCCCATGGTTCAGTAGAACTCAGAAGGAAAATTGGCCAATAGGCTACCAAGCCTGGGGGATTTCACAACTTCGAGTATCCAACCACTTGTGTGGCAATGGAGTAACCCAACACGAAAAAATTATTCCAACGAGAGGCAACTCCAAGACCGTCGTATAGAATAGTCGGGAGTAATAACCCCAAGCGACCCTCGGCCCTAAGAGGAGATGGGGATTGAAAGATTCAAGGTTTACCCGATCATAGATCTACTTAGATTTAGTCAACTTACAAAAATTTGTAATTGATACAACTCGCGACAGGAATTAACGATAGTCCATCAATCTGCGAGTGCACATGTCTGAAGTCGGATATCAGGAGATGTCCTGATGACCCTCCAGAAATACATGGACAGGGTAAGTTTGAAGTGAAGAACGGCAGATCTTCATCTCTTGGTCCAACATCAGTCCCAGTGTATATAGGTCCCCTTAAGATTAAAGCTGTATATATCTTGCTTGTTGTTTCCTACACGGAGGCTATTAATTAAACGTTTGTTTCCTATTCGGACGCTGTTAATTAGGCGTTTGTTTCCTAGACGAAGACTGTCAATTAGGTACGAATAACTAGGCGATGATGGTGATGGTCCTATTATTCCGCGTCTGTAGTGGAGGGCGGCGGGCAGTAGGGAGGGCGGCGAAAAGTAGGAAGGGCGGAGAGCAGTAACGAGGGCGGCGGGAAGTAGAGAAGGCAGTGGGTAGTAGGAAGGGCAGCGGGACGTAGAGAAGGCAGTGGGTAGTAGGTTGGGCAGTGGGAAGTATGAAGGGCGGAGGGAATTAGGGAGAACGGCTGGCAGTAAGGAGATTCTTGCAGCGCGAAGAAAGCTACGGTAAACCGCAATTTGTCAACCATGTTTTTACGGGTTGGAAGTATATCCCAGATCCTGGGTATAAAAGTTTCGTACAAGGGTGCCTTGGAAAAACATCCCAGCTGTTGGGAGGGTATTGGACCAAATCCGATGGTGAGTGTGGAGTTAAATGGTAGTCTTGTTTGCCATAATCAAGAATCTGTTGCCAAATTTCGAAAAACTTAATGCAAAATGGTTCAAAAATATTTTCAAACAAACATTAAAAACTTCTAATATTGGGTAAAAAATTGGTTATATGGTAATCAAATGGNGGGGGGGGGGGGGGGGGGGGAGGGAAGGATTTTTATGATTATTCTGAGTCTCAACCCCATGTGTTGCGGCTTGATGCCGAGAGTTATGATTATATCAAAATATAGATAGTCTCAGTCACTTCAACAAGTAAACAAGACAATGTTTGACACTTTCGCGCAACATTTCAAATTAATTTAGAAAATAAGGGTATCTACAGAAATGTGATAAAGTTACCCTGAAACCTCGTTTATGGATAAAAATTAATGTCAAAGCACCCCATACCGTTGGAAGCACCAAAGTAATGCAACATCCCAGGTTCCAGACACCCTAAAATGTTTGGAGCATATTGGGTTCTGGGGCGTGCCTCTGTTTTGGCGCGTTTGGGTTGGTGCAATTTTGGGTTTTGATGCTTGTTGGAATTTGGGCTCGTGTTTGAGTTTTGGCAAATATCTTAGTTTAGGTGCGTGTTTGAATTTTGTCGCGCTTTTGTATTTTGGCGCGTTTGGGTTTCCGTGCCCTTAGTGTTTAAGCTCGTGTTTGGGTTTTAGCGCGTGTATGTCTTTTACCTCGTACAGTAAAGTTCGATTATAGTGACTCCGTAGGGACCGTCAGGATTGGTTCAGTATAGAGGAGTTCATTATATCCGTATAGTGAACGGATCCTACATTTCAATAATTGTTCATTATATCCAAATATTATACTATAAATTCAGCTATGTCGATGTAGAGAAGTACTAGGTGATGAAAATTTGCTTAAAGAAAAAGTTACTTGGTTTGACGGCCTGAACCACTTTTGCATAGGGCATTTTCTCGCTTATGAGAGAACTGGGATTTGACCTTGACCTGTGACCTCAAGGGGTTATGACAGAAAAAAAGTTTAAAGGAAAAGTTACTTTGTTTGACGGCCTGAACAACTTTTGTTTAGGGAATTTATCGCTTACTGGAGAACTGGGGTTTGACCTTGAGCTGTGGTCAGCAGAGAAAAAATTTCTCAGGTATAAGTTACTCAGATTAACATTCTGAGCAATTTTTGTGTCATTTTATCGGCCATATATTAACAAAAAAGTCTTGTACTTTGAAAATTTTTTGCACATATCCTTACGAAGAGAAACTTAGAATATTTTGAGATAGGAAATCTAATGTTAAAAAACTCGGNTTTATCGCTTACTGGAGAACTGGGGTTTGACCTTGAGCTGTGGTCAGCAGAGAAAAAATTTCTCAGGTATAAGTCACTCAGATTAACATTCTGAGCAATTTTTGTGTCATTTTATCGGCCATATATTAACAAAAAAGTCTTGTACTTTGAAATTTTTTTGCACATATCCTTACGAAGAGAAACTTAGAATATTTTGAGATAGGAAATCTAATGTTAAAAAACTCGGAAATTTTCACGCTCCCGCCTTAGGTCGAATCCTACCACCTTTGACTTCAAAGGGTCACCACAGAAAAATGCCATGGGAAAAGTTGGTCACTGAAACATTCTAAGCAAGATTTGTAGAAGTCAATTGGTCACTCAAGAGGCATGCATAACACAGATACAAGTTTTTTTTCCTGGCAGGATCCATTGGGAGAATATTGGCTCCCGTTTCATTCAATCCAACCATGGCGTCAATAGGCGCATTTTTCCGGTCCACTTACTTTTAGTTTCTATACAGACCTGGAAATAATCGAGCTACAGGGTCTGTTTTTCTGAAATCGTCCAGGTAATGACGCAAACAAAATCACGCCTCATTAAAAAAATTCCCATTAACTACCATTTTCGAAAAAATTTTTGGCTATACTAAAATTTTTTCTGAATACATTGACTTACCGAAAATTTCAATTGAAAATGTAGAGTTTTCCAATTTCGAAGCGACGTCCGTCGGTGATTTGGATAGAGGTGAGTTAGTATAGAATGTCCATTGAAAAACAAACATGGCTGCCATGCTATATAGTTCTATATATCCCTTCATGGTATGATAGTGCTATTTTCAAATGGNAAAAACAAACATGGCTGCCATGCTATATAGTTCTATATATCCCTTCATGGTATGATAGTGCTATTTTCAAATGAAGATGGAGTTCATGTCTCTATGTATATGAGTTCATGTCTCTGTATATGGCGTCGAGTATGTCATGTAGTTCTANAAGATGGAGTTCATGTCTCTATGTATATGAGTTCATGTCTCTGTATATGGCGTCGAGTATGTCATGTAGTTCTATATCTCAATAAAGATGGAAGGGTTCATGGCATGGTAGTGTTGCTTTTCAATGGAGATGGAGTTTATGTTTCTATGAGTGTGGTATGGAGTTACGTCTACTCGACACAATGTTTTAAAATAATAACAACGGTACTTTTTTTTAGATGGCCGTTGTGATATAAGTCACCTTCTACAGTTGTGGCTGCCAATAAAGATGGCAACAAGGGGAAAAATTAATTGATGGGGTAAATATGAAGTTTTTTTTAGTTATTGATAAGAGTTNTTAAAGATGGCAACAAGGGGAAAAATTAATTGATGGGGTAAATATGAAGTTTTTTTTAGTTATTGATAAGAGTTGAGTTTAGAAAGGTGATGATAATAATCATACTGGTGTTTACTCAAATGGTATTGGGACCCTTAGTTTATTTTTTTTAACTCAAGGGTTCCTGAAAAAAATTTATCAGATGTTTAGTTATTTGACATTAACTTTTGAAAATTAACTCGTACATGTGTGTGTAATATACTAAAATTTTGGTTTTCGTATTTCCTATACGGTAGTATACAGAACTCATGGTATAAACGTTACACTTACCAGATATTTTGGATCCAAGGGAGATAAAAAATTAATAAAAAATTCCAGATATTTTGTTCTATACGACTGTGGCTGCTATGATGATGATGATGGTGATGATACCCGCCATTATATGATTCCATACACATGTTGTGTTTGGTTTCAAGGTCATGCGAGTTTTTCCGCANAAATTAATAAAAAATTCCAGATATTTTGTTCTATACGACTGTGGCTGCTATGATGATGATGATGGTGATGATACCCGCCATTATATGATTCCATACACATGTTGTGTTTGGTTTCAAGGTCATGCGAGTTTTTCCGCATCTATATTTTGTTTATATAATTTCTATTATATGACTTTTTAGAGTTTACGTTAATATTGGAAGAGTTTGTACTCTTAGGCATTTAGTGCACGTATTTTCCAGTTTCTTTTCCAATATCACATTTCTCCCGCCCTCTAATTTGCNTAGGCATTTAGTGCACGTATTTTCCAGTTTCTTTTCCAATATCCCATTTCTCCCGCCCTCTAATTTGGACCTGATGTACTACATGTACTTTTCTTGAGACAAACACGTTCCCATTCATGTTACCAGATGGATCTCAACACTCACTTTATCATTTGCGGCTGAGGAATCATCACTCCGCATGTTTTCTATATCTCCCCGATGATGAGCGTAAAGGTTTATTTATAAAATTTCAAAGTTCACAAGAAAAATTAGTCTTGAGTTTAAAATTTGTAAAAATGTAAGCGTCCATTACCTCTCCTTCTACATACCTCCCCACCGCTACGCCGCTCTTTCCAATAATTTTAAGTTACAAAAAACATTTGTATGTCATTATATATTTAAATTTTTTATTAAAATTTGTAAAAATGTAAAAGTTATCAGAACATTTAAAAATATTTACATGTCTCTCGTATACACTTGGCTGGGAATGTATTTAAAAATTTTACACAGACTACAAGCTACGAATCATGACACATACTCTTCTCCTCCTTATGCTTCATCTATATCCACTTCATTCAAAATTTCACTCATCGTTTTGATGAATTCGTTGAGATCGGCTCTACAGAAAATGAGTTTTGGTTCTGAAAACCTAGAGGCATTGAATAAATTATTTTATAATTATCAATATACAAAATAAACTCACCAAATTAATTTTCGAATTTCGTGTTATCAGCCGGTACATTAAGGAAAATTTGGTATCGGTCCCTCATTATGTGAATGAACCGCATTCGAAATTTAAAAGTAGGGCTGTCAAATAAAAGAAAAGTGTACTTAAAAAGAGATGATGTACATATGTTGTTCAACAACTAATTACCTATAATAAGTATCGTCGTGGAGCCAAAAGGCCAGCTCCTTGGGTTCTCTCAGCTCCCCTTATCCGTAGTGAAACTTTGGTATCTTTTCCTTTACAGACTCGTCAATTTCAATACAAGTGGTCTTCATATAGTCCAATATTTCATTTGCCTCTTTCAACAAAATTCCCATTATGGTTGGAGCATTATTCATATTTTCCTTTTTGATATAAATCTTGTAAGCTATGGTATAAATGAGATTGAATTTTAAACTTGCAGACAAAGCGAGACTAACTAATTCAGAAATAAAATTTAAGTTACCTTGGCAATAAGGGTCGAATCCAAGGTGAGTATGAAATGTCATTGAAGTTCCAAATTTTCTGACCAATCCGGGCTCTTGGAAGAACGTTTGTTTGGTATGGCAGTTCAACTCCATGCTCTTACATCTTTCCATGTAAGACAACCCTCCATCAAGAAACGCTTGCTTGTGGAAAGTTGTGTTTATCATTCCCGCCACATCTACTGCCCCACGAAGAATTTCAGCAGCTCTCTTGCATCTCATAGGAGCTTCATCCTCATTATCTATTATTTCCCGCTTGAATGCGGATATTTTTTGCTGGGTAGTGCAGTCTGAAAACAAAATATAAGTGATTTAATTCCACGGCTGAATAATTTGTGGTAAAATATTGAAAAGTAAAAAGTCCGGTTAGTAAAGTCTTACCAGATAGTTTAGAGAGCGTCATATTCCTTCTGGTTCCTTGGCACTTGCGTAATTTAACTTTTTCTGATCACTTGTGAACAAGTAAATGTTTAAAATGAGAGTGAGGTTAAGACGGCAAGTGCGTCGGATATTTATACTTTAGCTCCTTCCACCAAAACCTCCCTGTACTCAACCAATTGCTCCAGTCATTTGTTTTGGGACTTAACAAGGATAACTCCAGCAAACTTACCCTGAAAGTGATTGTATATTATAATAAGGAATATCCTAGTTCCACTTCCCTCGTCGAAAACATTTTGTATTAGTTTCAACTGGAGCTGGCTTGAACGCCTGTCTTATTTTCAACTTTCTGGATCCATCTTTAAATTTGCTGACAAATGTTCCAGAACAATTTTTAGTTATTGTTGAATAAAAATTATCAAGTGCTCTAGGAAGACTAGTTTCAAGCTCAAGTACCTTGAAAGTGAAATTGTACACATCAACTCGGTGGACAGACGGAGGGGAACCTTGGAATCATTTGAAACGCTTACAATCTGTGTCGGGGCTAGGGTCATGATCACAAAGTGAAGAGATTAAAGAGGTTTATCTTTTACAAATACGCTTTTACTCATGTATGTTGATGATTTTAATCTTTTCAGAAATCTCTTCACCGACGCAGGTACGCCTTGTGAGCTATTTACCCCACACTATGCTTTAACCTTGAATTTTTTAGGATTATACAATGGAGCTATAGCGACAGTGACCGAGATTAGCCAAACATTGGACAACGCAGGCTTCCCTACCTATATTTTTGTAAAGCCAGATTTTTATTGTGGAAAGTCTTATGCACTCCGTAACGATATTCCTATAACACCAGTAAATTATCCAATCTATGACCCCCTCCTCATGCAATCGTTTCAACGTACACAATATCCTTTGAAGCTGGCCTTCGCCATGACAGTTTACAAAGCACAGGTCTGGGAAATAATTATTTGGATAAAGAATAGAAATTGATTTTCCTCGTTTCAGAGTCAGACTTATGAAAGTGTTGTCATTGGACTTCCAAAAGACAAGGTGAATGATACCTTGTTCTACAAAATGAACCCGCAGATAATTTACGTCGCATTGGGTAATAAATAATAATGTGTTTCATTTGAAATATTTCAACATTTTCTATCAACAGGTCGATCGAAATCGAAATTGCTTTTTTTTTAAACTTTAGCGAATTTTTTGTCCGTAATCACAGTCAACGTTTACGACAGTGGCAAGAGGAAGTCTCCTACCTACAGACTCAGCAATTGGACCTTTAAAATTTTCATCCCATTCATTTTGTATTTTGTAAAAGAATTTCATTATGTCTGCAAGACAAATAAAAAAAAACTATCTAGACAAAAAAAAAGTGAGAGTTATAGTAGTTTACCCACGTTTCTTAAAACAGGAAAGTACAAGGACCCAAAAAAAGTAAGGGAGATTTTGTCTGGCATCGAGTTATATTCCATTCATCGCCCCGTTGTTAAAAAGCCCACTCTTACGTTCTTTCCCCACATGAGCTATGCCATGGACTTGATGCAGTTAGACAGAGAAACCGCAGAACGTGAAAAGTTTTCTTTTGTACTTGTAGTTTTGGATATGTTTTCCCGATTTCTGTATACAGCCTATACCAAACACAAGAACGGCCCATCAGTTTTGGCCGCGATCAAAAGCGTCTTCAAGCAATCTGGGGTGAGTCATTCCTGCCTTAAAAGGGATTTCTACAATTCTCTCTAGACATATGAAAACTTTTTAGCACTATCCTCATTTCATACTATCGGACGATGGAAAGGAATTTTGGAATCATGACATGGACTTTTATTTAAAAGTTCATAACATTCACCTCTACTCTGTGAGATCAACTAGAAAGGCATCTCATGTAATAGGATATATACCCTGCTGAGTCTATAAATTAACAAGTGTACTCTGTTGTAGGCAGAGAGGGTGATTCAGACCCTGCGAAAAACCATGACTAGAATGGAAGAGGTAGACCCTGGAGCTTTTTTCAACTCTCTCTGGCCTCACGTCGTTTGAAATTACAACAACAGGTATCCAAAAACGAACATTTTGTAAATATAATGTAATTTACCAGACACATACTCTTCCTTAGATACCATTCTACTATAAAAATGACCCCTACAGAGGCCCTGGATCCCGCCAACAAAGACTTGGTATTTCGAAATGTTTACAACAAGTTAATCATGGCCAGACCCAAAACTCCAAAGTATAAAGTAAGAAATGTCCCAGACAATCGGGAAGCGGGAATTTAAATTTAAGTTTTTAGGTTNGCCAACAAAGACTTGGTATTTCGAAATGTTTACAACAAGTTAATCATGGCCAGACCCAAAACTCCAAAGTATAAACTAAGAAATGTCCCAGACAATCGGGAAGCGGGAATTTAAATTTAAGTTTTTAGGTTGGACAGTTTGTAAGAATTGTAAGAAATCGACTAACCTTTGAAAAGGCATCAAAGACTCAGTCATATTCAACCAACATCTTCAAGTAAGTTTTTGACGGGAATTTCATTGAATCATAGACTCATGATTGGATTCTTCTAGGATAAGAAAACAAGTCAAAGCTGTCCCTCCATTTTACTATTTGGAAACTCTTGAAGGAGACGAAATTATTGGTAATTGCTTTCAGTCTCAAATTAGACGCCAAGTATCAAGGCCACGTTACTTTTCTGTTTCAGTAAGTTTCTTGACCGAAGAATTGAATCCTGTTCCAATTCCCGCCAAATCATAATGGCTCTCAGAAAAATGACACCATTCTTAAAGTATGTGACTATGAGTAGTAACTCGTCTAGAAGTTTCTTTCCAGCAAACAAAACAAACTCTTTTCGTAATAAACTATTAGATCAAATAAAGTGTGGTGAATCATTACCCCTTGAAGTTGCCTTGTGTGATTTGTGGTATTTCCCAAAGGCAAACAAAGAAAAGCAAACTATATTTGGTCACCATGACGGGGACAATAAGATTACAGTCATCTTGAGATACAAAATGATCATCAATGTCTGGAAAAAAGAAGTTTCAAGGTATGAGGAAATTCTAAACAAGTCCAATGAACTATTTCAGCGCTATGCCCCCACATTGGGACTTTTTTTACGTGTTGACAAATTTCACAAAGTCCTGTTTGGTTTCAGCAATAAAGACGAAAAGAATAAAGTCGAGATACCCCAAGATTGTGCTCTCGCCCTTGGATTTAATGATTGTAACAAGGGGTTTCCTCTCTGTTACCGTCTTTTGGGTGGTAGTAATGACATGTTAAATGATATTGACCTTACGATGCCATTGAGCTATACTATATTCCGAGACGAACTGTCCTATGCTACAGTCGAAAAGCCAGCCGAGCCAACGGTAGACTCTTTGATGAAAAATATCAACACATCACTCCAGACGTATAAAATTTCCTTTACTTATGATGGAAATGTAATATCTGCCGACGGTGTTCAAAGATCTGGTTACATGGTGAGATTTTCCACCCTCCTAGAAACAATTTTTGGGATCGTTTCTCCCTTTTGGTTCAACTACGACCACCCTTCTTCTCCCAGCGTCGCTAACATTGATCTTGATGTTCTACATGATCATCTCTTGGTTTTGTCCAATGTAATCGAACCTCAGTTTTTCAATGGGAAAAGTATCCCTTACTTGGGGATTTTTTCAACAGACAAACAAATTGTCTCTTGGAAATCTACGACAGACGTGAGTCTCGTTCACATGTATCCCGCCAATCTCCTCTACTACCCAGTTGTTGACCTAGACACTATTCAAGACATTGAGATTCAACTTTGCAATGAAAACATGAATCAAATTCCTGAAATGAGAGACAGACATACAACAGTCTTGCTCCATTTTCGAAACAGAACGTTTTGATTTAGATGACTGTCGTCCCGCCACAAGTCTCAGTGTAGAAATTGACTTTGCTCCTGCCAGTTCTTGTATAAAATTTATTTGTAAAAGTAAGACCCATATGCTTGAAGTTTATTGTGAAAATGGTGTCTGTAAACTTAGAAAAGTGGATATTTCAACACCTACGCAAATTGATTACGGCGGTTTAACTCCCTTGGTGTTCCCTTACACAATCCCGGTGCAGAGTGTAAAAAAGGCAAAAAAAGGAAAGGGTCAGAAGGGTAGAAAAGGGAAAAAGTCTGTAGCCAAATCTAATCAAAAAGGAAAAAGACAAAACAAACGTAGACACGCTTATAAGAATAGGAAACAAATCAAAATCAAACCAGTTGCAAAATCCAGTTTCAAGAAGAAGAGTCCCGTTCATTCTTCCAAATCGGGAAAGAAACAATCTTGTGGAAGACAGACCTAGCGCAAGTTTTGTGTTCCAAAATAAAATGGATCATTCACTCGTATCAGGCTCAAAGCCTAGCTTCCTATCTCACTTAGACATTTTTTCAAGCCCAGTATTGCATGTGAGCCTTTTACAGTCTGATTATATAAAAATTGTTCCAGTAAACACAGTCAAGGACAACACCAGGATTACGTTCCATATATCCGACTCCATTGCTCCAAACATTTACTTTGACTTTGCCTCAAGCTACATGTACTTGAAATGCAAAGTTTTAAACAGTGATGGTGCAGCTCTAGCCCTCAGCGAAAATGTTGCAGTCTGTAATCAATTTTTCTACGCCTATTTCCAAAACTGCCAAATCACAGTTCAAGGGAAGCAGGTGACAGACTATAAAATGATGTACCCTTATCGTGGTATCTTCTCTACATTGTTGGGAAAGGATTTAGATGTAAAGACAAGTCTTTCTACTGCTATTGGCTACTACCCAGACTCTCTCCAAACCTGATAGTAATACGGGATTTGTAGCTAGAAAGGCAATGACGGCTCTATCAAAGACTGTGGACTTTCTTGGAAGACCGAATGCCTCTTTGTTTGAACTATCGTTTTGGATTCCAAGTGGTATAAACATTGATATTACATTTACCAAAAGTCCCGCTGCTTTTTGTTTGGATACGTCTACCGACAAGGCATATACATTTTCCATTGAAGAAGCTTCCCTCTATTTAAAGAGTCACACAGTGAACCCTCAGATTGTGTCTAGACACCAACAGCTGTTTGCTTCTGGTGCAAAGGCAATCTATAGCGTGAGAGACTTGGAATTGAAGCTGTCAAGCATCCCCATAGGCACGTACATTTACACAACCGTACAAATATTCTCAGTTCGTAAGCCGTCCATGATTTTGTTGGGAATCGTGGAGTCGGCCTCATTTCTGGGAAGCTTCAAAACCAGTTGTCAGAACTTTGCCGACTTTGGCTTGACGTCTATTAGTATCAAGAGTGATGAGGCGAGTCTATTTTACAAGGAAATTCGATGCAACTATAGAACAGACTTGTACTTGCAAGCATACAACTCAATCTTTGGAGCCTTGGGACAAGGACTCACTGGAAACGGGATAGACAGAAGCAACTACAAAGTAAGAGCGGGATCTTTAGTAAAAAAATTTTTCTCAATTCCAAGGGTTTCTTTTTTGATGGGTTTACATTTGTCTAGGTGGGAAACTGTCTGTATCTTTTTGAGATTACTCCTGTGGCAGGGTCTACGGATTTACTACCTCTACGCTCAGGGGCCGTTAGGGTGAGTCGTTTATACATTAGTCTTGATAGCAAACCTTTTTTACTATAGTAGCCATATAATCTACAGGTTACACTCAACTTTAGCGAAACCACAACAAAGGCGCTCGAGTTGATAGTTTTGGGCATTTTTACAAACGTGTAGACGATTGACAGGAGGAGAAAAGTGGAAATTCTCAAATATTAATAAGGATACTTTTACGTAGAAAGGTGAATGGATTGTGAAAAAAATCTACAAACCCTTTCATCCGGACTTTTGTCGTAGCTAATGATGAGATTGTGAAAATAAACACCAAACCACTCTTTGCTAGTATACAAAATACAGGGACTTCTGGTACCCCTGGTAAGTCAATACCTTATAAAAATTTTTCAATCATTATTTTCAATACTCGCCCTCTAGATATGATCCCAAATTCAATTTGACTAATGCATGGTTCTTTCTTTATTGCTTTTAGGCTACCATTGGGTATTATGGGCTCATCTTAAACCTTCCTTTGTCATCTTCTTTGATAGTCTGGGAGGCTTTCCGGAAGATTACAATCTGACTCAGCCGTACGATCCCTTTAGTAGAATTTACGAGAGGAGCTTTTCACCCATCCAACCAGACAACACCCCATNCGCCCTCTAGATATGATCCCAAATTCAATTTGACTAATGCATGGTTCTTTCTTTATTGCTTTTAGGCTACCATTCGGTATTATGGGCTCATCTTAAACCTTCCTTTGTCATCTTCTTTGATAGTCTGGGAGGCTTTCCGGAAGATTACAATCTCACTCAGCCGTACGATCCCTTTAGTAGAATTTACGAGAGGAGCTTTTCACCCATCCAACCAGACAACACCCCATCATGTGGTCTCTACTGCTTGTATGTTTTCAATGGATTAGCTCAAGGTAGACAGTTGAAGACAATTTTAAAAGATTTTGATTACCTATGTCTTAAGAAAGATGAGAGTATTGTCCAGGCCTTTTGTACTTTACTACTTCCGTGTTTAGAGAGAAGGGAGGGATTCTGTCAAAAAACTCTCCTAAAGTGTAAATGGGACTTGCCATTTGATGTTAAAATAAGTATGCCTAATCGTNGATTCTGTCAAAAAACTCTCCTAAAGTGTAAATGGGACTTGCCATTTGATGTTAAAATAAGTATGCCTAATCGTGCATTTTAAGTTTCAAAGAATTTGTTAATAAAAATTATCCAAACGTTTGTTTTTGTCATGAAAAAGAGTACATTATTAGAGGCGTCTAGACTAGAATCATTAGAATAATGGTAAAAAGTGAAGGGGTTTTCGTTGTGCAATTTATTTCCATTCGAGTCGTTGGCCAGTCTGGTTGTTACCATGGCGGTAAAATTTTTGGTTTTGTTTGCCGTTGTCGGAGTCTGTGGAGGTTAGTTTAACTGAATTTATAAGTATATTACTGAACATGATTTCATTATTGTCATACACTTAGCAGGTCAGATGGATCCAGTGCTTTCTTGCAATGAATGTACTGAGCGCGGGCAAGTGTTTCTCAAGAGTTGGATCTTGTACGCGAGTCAAAATTTCTTTTGTACGGATGAAAAGTCACATATAAAGCCATTGCTTATGGTTATGGATCGTGCGAGTAAATCTAAAGACTGTATAGCCTTTGAAGGGGAAAAGGATGGAGTATTGTATGGATCCCTCTGGCCTGACCATCCATTGAATGGGACTGCCCTTGAGGATATAAACAAGATTCTAAAGTCTCTCAACGGGAAAGAGCCATTCGTCTCATGTATTTACACACTTTTAGGTGAGTTAAAGGGACTAGTACTATTATTTCCTTTAAATTGAACGGAAATATAGTCTATGTTACATTTTACTATAGGGCTTAGCATATCTACATTTTCGCTTATCCTTGGACGCCTCGTGATGAAATACATCAGAACCATTTCGTGTATTCTTCTGGAAACTCGAATCTCTCTCAAGTTGTGAGTGTACCAAGGAATCAAATTTAATTACAACTTGTATTGAAAATGGTACTCTACGACTACATGGTTATTTCGTGTTACGAGAATCGTCGCGGTGAAATTTTATCAGACGTTGCTGTGATTTCACACGAAGGGGAAAGAGTATTCTATCTTCGAAGAAATTCAACACATGTTCTTCCTGCTGTATTTTTCAATCGAAGTCTCATCATTTTAAAAAGTCTCCAGACTTATGTTTGGAACTGCCTTGAAATTCAAATTTCAGAAAACCCCATGTTCATTCCGGTTGAAGATGTGCATTTTCGAAATCTCAGAGCCCAAGAACTATTACCCATTCTCATTGGAAACCGTGCAGCAAGTGGAGAAGCCTGTGCAGTCTGTATGGTTGAACACTCTACTGCAAGAAACTGTGCATGTAATCTAGTAGTATATTTTCGTGAGTATTGTTTAGAATTTAGGGATCCCTCTTTACAATAAAAACTGTTGGAAACAAGAATAATATCATCAGTTAATAAAAACTTTCTGTCGAGTGTACTATTCTAACAAACCATTGACTGTAAATTTGTTTTCAAATTATTTGGACTGTATTGAAAAAGTTAAAAATTGTTAAATGGATGACGTGAACAATGGAGACGAATTTCCCTTTTCAAGAGGGAGACGTATGATTTCTCTGGTGAGTATATATTTTAACATTTCCAGCCAGTCTAGCTTATAAGTGTATAATAATAGTTGAAATATTTATTTGCAGATCAAGTGTGCTTATCAAAGGTCTGATGGGAGCGGTACGTTCAGCTGTCGCCAGTANTCTGGTGAGTATATATTTTAACATTTCCAGCCAGTCTAGCTTATAAGTGTATAATAATAGTTGAAATATTTATTTTCAGATCAAGTGTGCTTATCAAAGGTCTGATGGGAGTGGTACGTTCAGCTGTCGCCAGTATAAAAAAATGGCTATTCACACTGAGCTGGTAAGCTATAACACAAAATCTGTATAATAACAAAGCTTAAAATAGATCTTCTCGTTTTAATACTCATGACTGCTTATTGTGGACATTCCTTCTTTTCATTGGAACATCATGAGGAGCGCTGGCCCCAGCTAGGATTCGGGCGGGCCAAATTCGTTAGTCCAGACAACTTAGACATTAAACCTTTCCGAGAAGCCAAATTTTCACTCCGAGGATCTGTTCTAGTCTACATTACCCAAATCAATGAAGACGAGTGTATGGTGGCGAGTGCTTTCGAAACAGTCTACCAACCCCTAGTAAGATTATTATCAGCACTGATTGATCATTTTCATGGTATTAGAGTTAGTTTTAGAATATTAGCGGATATGATAGAAGTAACACATAACGTAACCCATAAAAATGATGCAATCGGGTCTCCGTTTCTGCCCTTGACTCATTCTAATTTTATTCCCAAGGTTCTCTTAAACTCTTGTAGCTATATAATTTCTTCACTAAATTTATACCTTTCAAACGGAAGTAATTGTCAAGTATCGCAGTTAAAGGAGCTCCAGGTACATGTAGGAATTTATAACCCTATCCTAGGGAGGGGATATATTTCGACACCTGCTATATTGTCTGGAAGAAAATCATTGATTAATATTAAAGAGTCGAGGGACTGCTTCAAATTTTCCATCTTATGCGCATTGTATACCGAAGAAATAGTACAGACAGGACTAGTAAAGCGGCAAAAGTTGGGACATAAGGAATACCAAAAATCCCTTATAGCGAAAAGAATATTAGAAGAACCAAAGAGTTACAATGTATTTCCAGACCGGTTAAATCTGAGCTTTCTAGATCACATGGCGGGAGTCTCTCTTGTAGATATCGACTTGGTTGAGGAAAATTTTCCAGGCATGAGTATAAACGTGTACACACATGTGGGAATGGACACTGTTGTTCTCAGAGCTACAAAGGATATTAGGCGACATCATGCCAATTTACGTCTTCTCAGGGACCTAGTTAATGGTGATAATTCTTACTACGTTTGTATTAGGGATTTTTTCTCATTTGAAGGGAAGGATGGGTNATAAGGAATACCAAAAATCCCTTATAGCGAAAAGAATATTAGAAGAACCACAGAGTTACAATGTATTTCCAGACCGGTTAAATCTCAGCTTTCTAGATCACATGGCGGGAGTCTCTCTTGTAGATATCGACTTGGTTGAGGAAAATTTTCCAGGCATGAGTATAAACGTGTACACACATGTGGGAATGGACACTGTTGTTCTCAGAGCTACAAAGGATATTAGGCGACATCATGCCAATTTACGTCTTCTCAGGGACCTTGTTAATGGTGATAATTCTTACTACGTTTGTATTAGGGATTTTTTCTCATTTGAAGGGAAGGATGGGTCAAGGAGACCTGATTATTGCTTCAAGTGTCAACGGCGGTTTGATTTACGATGCTCGAGTGTACAATCCCACACTTGCGGAGATGATCCTATCAAAACAAAGGTCCCCAAAAGTAACACTGTCAAGTTTACCCAATTTCACGGTCTGCTTTATTCGCCATTCATTTTTTACTACAAGATATTCTACCTGAACATTAAAAAAGACGAAAAGTTTGGATCCAATTCATCCTATGTGGTCATAAAAGAGCCGATTGCTTACTCTCTGTTATGTCTGGAAAAGGGTGGGGGAACTCGAAGATTTTATTACCAAGGGGCCGCTTGTATTGACCACTTTCTTTCACTTACTATGGACTTGTCTAACGAGTTGGTGGGAAAGAAAAAGGCTACAAATAACACGATTGTGCCAGACAAGGAGACGCGGGAGCGTCACGAGCAAACAACTCATTGTGACGTATGCGGGGAGCCCTTTAATAAAGAAAACTGGAAGACGTACAATCACGACCACTATACAGGTTTACCCCATCCTAGCACTTCATGTTGTAATGCCTGTAATCTACAAATTAAACCGACAAATTACCTGACTGCTCTTTCCATGGCATTTCAACATGAATTTAGATTAATCTTATGTAAGATGCAAACTAGCTTTGAACATGTAATGCCAATTTCTAGAAAATCACAAGGATTAATGGGATTACAGCTTAGGCGGACAATTTGTAGATCATCCTACGAGTTTCATTATGGTATCAGACTGACAGATGTGAAAGATTTTAGACCAGACTGTTGTATATCTGACTTGGCTCAAGAATTGGAGGGCTCAGATGTTTCATTTAACACATTTAAAAAAATATTTGGTGAAAGTGCTGATACTTCAACTGTTGCACTTCCAGACGACCCTTTTTTTCAACCTTTTCTTCTCTTGAAGAGTTTGAGTCCTTTAAAAATAAACCATTTACGCTCCCGGTATATGCCCAGACAGGAGGGAGGAAATTTAATTTTACACACCACAAGCAGATGAATCTTTTAGAGATAATTGAAGAGGCTTGCTCGGCTGAAACATCGCTCACAGCTGATGTGTTTGAATATCTTAGGCATGTGCAATATAAATAGTACAATTTGTATTTGGCGGCCTTTTGGAGTGTATCTTCATTTTCAAAACAGGCTGCCCTTCTATGGGAGAAGGGATTGGAATTGGAAATAGTAACTGACAAGAAGATTGATGAAATTGTTTCCAAAGAAACATTTGGAGTGCTTATTCAGACTACTAAATTAAAAAGCATTTCAAACTCAGGGGGAAATTCCAATTTTGATTTGTCCAAGCATGCTAAAGAGATTTTGTATGCAGACATTTCAATGAGCTATACAAAATCTTTACTAGGAAGACTACCACATAAAGAAATTTGTCTTATGAATCAAAAAGAGATTGAATCTTTTAACTTTGTCTTTCCTGACTTTGAATCGGATTGGGGTTATATTTTTGTGGTGGACTTGGTAATTGAGGATGATGAGTTGAGAGAAAGAATTTCAGATTTTCCTTACCATTACGAGAGGAGGCGTATACGTTTTTCAGAGCTATCTGATCACCAGAATGGACATTTTGAAGGGGAACGGAAATTTATCGAATCTGATAGGCTTCTACTTTCATTGTATGAAAAAAAGGAACAGGTATACTATTGGACCATTCTGCATTGGATGATGACCCACGGGATTAGGCTTGTAAAATGTCATGCGGGAATCAAGTTTAGGGAGGCTAAGATTTTTAAATCATTTGCAACATATAATGCAAGAGCTAGGAATGAGGCTAAGACAGAACTGGATAAGCAAATTCGGAAATCCCTTAATAATAACCTTGTGGGAAAACTACTCTTCGACCCTTCGTCTTACCCAGACTCAAAGTTTATTTACAGCTCGGTCGAAGCGCGAGATTCTTTGGCCAAAAAAAATTTTGAGAATTTTGAGATTATTAATAAAAAATGTACCCTTTTTCAATTCAAGAAAAAGTCTGTTGTTGATGCTAACCTCAGGCTAATTGGTCTCGTTGTACTTTCAAACGCAAAGGAAACCTTTACAGAATGGTCTATGACAGTTTTAAAACCCAATTCCCTGGGTTCTGTCATCTATATACCCACACGGATTCGATCGCAGCAGAGACAGCATGCTCCCGCTCAGACTACATTTTGAATTTAAAGGCACTTTCTTACATGTTTGACTTTAGTAACCTTGAGCGCGATCATCCCCTCTTTGATGATTCCAACCGAGGTGTACCTGGGCTCCTTAAGCTTCAAGCGGATCATATTTTAGAATTTTATTCTACTGGAAACAACCAGTATAGTATTAAGATAGACCCTAGTTTTGAAAACAGAGAAATTGTAAAAGCGGGTGGTATTTCCAAAGACTATAGCACTAAGAATCTTAGACATAAAGATTTTAAAAGGATTGTTGAGGAAGGGTCTGTATGTAATAAGATAAGTATCCACACTACCAGTTTCTTGAAAAATGAAATTTTATGTATAGAAACACTTAGGTCAAGTTTAGGGTGTGTAAATATAAGCAGGTACTTTGTATCCGAGACTTTGTCTTACCATTTTGGGAATAAGAGAATCGAAGAATAGTTAAAGGGATCAAAGGGGTTTCTTTGAAAATGTAAGATGCAAGTTGTAATAAAATTGAAAATAAAGCATTTAAAATGAAAAGACTTGGAATTGAACCTTCAGTCGTTGTTTAATTCTTTAAAAGAAATTTTTGAAAAAATGGTGTATGTTGTAGAAACAGAGGAAATTTCTTCTCCACCGCATTTTCCAGCTCAAATGGAAATTATTCCATGTTATAACACCATATCGATTGCATTTCTGCAATNAAAAAATGGTGTATGTTGTAGAAACAGAGGAAATTTTTTCTCCACCGCATTTTCCAGCTCAAATGGAAATTATTCCATGTTATAACACCATATCGATTGCATTTCTGCAATGCAAAAATACCCTTGTTGCTCCTGTTGATCCGGTCTTGTTAAATTTCGAAAACAGTAAAGTGACACATTTTACAGAGGAATCAACCAGGAACCCAGTTTTCAGTTCATCAATTCTTTCCTGCCAAGAAATTCTTCCAGAATCTCTCGCTGCCAACAAGGAAGAAGAAGAAACAGTGGAAATCTAACTTTCCACGATGGAGGGGGAATCTAGGGAGATGGAAAACTGTGAAGTATTTGGTTTATTTGGAAATGACACACTGTATAATTTATTTGCGGACATTGCCTCAACTTGTGAAGTAATAATTTCTGAAGCGCCCACAAAACCAATAAACTGGAAGATACCACAGGTGAACCTGAACTGGCCAAATTTAGTCAATGTAAATCAAATCCAACGTATGGATATTATTAATGGTCTCCGTCGAGGACGAGTGTTTCAGAACATTCAGTTCACCACAGACGGACATGTTTGTGGAGGAGACCATGACAGAAGCGCCTTGGTGCATGGTTCAGGAAATTGGGATAGAGGAGTGCCGATAGAATTTTATTTGCATTGTAGGCATGCATATATTGATACTTTTGAGTTTGCCGATGCATCTAAAAACTTTCAACGTTTTTATCATCTATGTGGCGGAGTAAAGTGCACTTGTGGAAACATTGATGTAACCAAGTGTGTCATCTGAACATTGGCTTGCAGCAACTCTAGATTCATCATTATGCCCGATATTCCAATTCTTGAATGGAAAGGTCCACTTATATTCATTTATGGATTCCCTCCCTTGAAGAAATTTAAGTTACAGCGAAGTCAACCATGTCTCGGTAGACATGTTGTACAGACAAAAAAGTTTTCTTGCAGCGGGAAAACAATCACCATAGAAGATGTGATTAGTACAAAACAAAGAGAAAGAGGTAGAAAGTCAAATGGAGTCATTAAGGGGAAAGTTTCCAAGTAAGTACATTTATTTCACACGTAACTTTCCATTTTATTTTCTTCTACTCATTTTTTAAACTTAAACTTTTTTTAACATTTCCTAGGCCATGACATCCGTTATTTTTTTTATTTCAAACTCGCTTTCAGATTTGACATCATCCCCAAACCGGAAGTGGAGTGGGACACAGAGGACTGGGACACAATCCCCCTACACCAATCAAAAGTGAAAAGAGAAGCGGAGTTTGAAAATCTCATTAGTCTGATGCGAGCAACTCCCTACAGAATAAAAGAAGGAGTACAATTTAAAAAAACACTGGCTCTATCATTAGAGTGGGACTTTGAAGTCCAACATACGCTTCTTCCCAAAGAGCTGGATGTATGTAATAAATGGACGGATAAAGACTGGATCTATGCTTCTATAGAAAAGGTAGACTTATGCAGGGAATCTAAACATCCCCCAAGCAAAATAACAGATCCAANGATCTATGCTTCTATAGAAAAGGTAGACTTATGCAGGGAATCTAAACATCCCCCAAGCAAAATAACAGATCCAAAACCCATAAATTCTATAATAAAGGCTTCTTATTCAGATATTCTAAAAGCCCTTAAAGAAAAGATGAGAGAGGACCCAAAGAATCCACTTAGAACTACAAACTGGTATCCCTATGTACTACCCAAATTATTTGAAATTGTGGAGANGATCTATGCTTCTATAGAAAAGGTAGACTTATGCAGGGAATCTAAACATCCCCCAAGCAAAATAACAGATCCAAGACCCATAAATTCTATAATAAAGGCTTCTTATTCAGATATTCTAAAAGCCCTTAAAGAAAAGATGAGAGAAGACCCAAAGAATCCACTTAGAACTACAAACTGGTATCCCTATGTACTACCCAAATTATTTGAAATTGTGGAGATTACGTATGCAGCCAATGTATATAAGGTTTCACACAAACTTCCACATGAGGATGCCAACATAACCTTTGCTTATAACGCTGATGACGATAGGTTGTTTATTGTGCATGGAGCTAGACTATCAGATAGGAGTGTATACTATAGCTAATGAGATTAGACTTATTCATTACATATATAGTGTCAAAAACAACATGATTGAAGTTTGCAAAATTTGTTAATAAATAAAAATAGATTTTCGAAACTCAGAAATAATTCTTCTTGTGAACTTTGAAATTTTATAAATAAACCTTTACGCTCATCATCGGGGAGATATAGAAAAC
>NIPM01000463.1:58391-129525 GCA_002738285.1 Holacanthella duospinosa | reverse complement strand
CTCTCTGGAATTCGGGTAAGTGATACGTCAATCCACTGGAAATTTAGCGTTGATTACGAATCTGACATTCATTATTGGCGGTCAAGTCAAATTTTGCAAATTATTTGTGCCAAAAAAAATAATTTTTTTAACTTATATGACTTATTATATGACTTATTATATATGACTTATTATAACTTAATATGACTTACCCAACGACGTCCTTGTTGGAATTGCAGCAAGTTATATGGCAATCGACCAGAAAGTTTTAAACAGATTAGGAATCTGACATCAACCATTGGACGTCAACAGCCTAAACCTAAAGAAAAACTAACAACCTAACTAACCTAAAGAGAAACTAATGATCGAACAATCTAAAAGCAACCCTAAAGATACCTTTAAAAACCTAAAAAAATTTAACAAACCTAAAGCAACCCTAAAGATAACCTTAAAAAATCTAAAGAAAATCTAACAACCTAAACCAATAGAAAACCTAACAACCTAAACCTAAAGAAAATCAAAAAGAAAACCTAAAAGAAAATTTAAAGAAAATCTTAAAAAATCGTATACTCTACATCTCATTGCTGTATAAATGTTTAAAAAGTTTTGTGTCCGCATTATATGAACATAACACACGTTCCTTTATCAAACATTAGTTGAATTAGAAACATTAATTTAAAGATTTACCAAAATTTTCGAATTAAAATTTTTGAAATATGTTCGANTAATAGTATTTGGTTTATTTTCATTAAAGTTTGAAGGTAATTGATTAGAGAGTTATTGGATTCTGGGAATTTCGCCCAACTAAATTTAAGTAACTTGGTCGATTTAAACCAGAACCATAACAATATCTAAAAATTTAAGTTTTTAAAACACCATAACTTCTGAAACGTTGATGGTAGAGACTTGATTTTTTCAACTTCATATCCTACTTTTCAATGTTCATTATGAAATTAAAAAGTGTTTCTCCAGAAAAAATTTAAAGTAACTACTTTCTCTACGAAAAAAAAAAAGCTAACTTGCTTTCTCCAGCAAAAGGGCATGGGACAAAATTAGCTTACATAAGGTCTTGGTTATTTGTGAACCACTGTATTTAACCCTTTTTAATTACTGTCCGAAACATAGAATTTTAAAATCGGTTGATAATAGGCTTCACAGTAATGTTTTTCGAAAATAAGAAATTAAACTATGAATTTAAAACAAAATTATTATTATTATATATTTAAATCAACGAAGGCTTTACTAATTGCATTTACTTTACTAGCATTATTAATTGTTTTGAAGCCGCATGTCACGTGATTCGAAAAAAAGTTATTTTTTACTATAAAAACGCTTGACCTTGACTTTGACCCTAACCCAAATGTCAATAATCAGTTTTTCGAACATAAATATATAATAGCAATCAAAACAACTAAACATTTAAACATTAAACATTAAACATTAAACATTTATTTTTGAATCTGTCAAATCTAAGGATTTGTTTACATCAAGTAGATTAGAGCCATTAATTTTTTTTCTATTTGTAAGGATTTGTCAAATTTGATGAAGTGGAATTTTTACAAGGAATTTTTGGGTTCGGTCCACCAGAAGTATTTCTTGATTCTGAACCTCCTTCCTTATATGCTACTGAATCATCTCCTTCAGTGCGCCAATGAGTATAACTAGGCAACTATAAACAACCACACCAGAATGATTTTTATAAAAAAATTTTGTTAAAATTATCCAAATATTTGTTAGAATTATTCAAATTGCGAAAATGAATCAAAAAGTCATACTCTCGGCAAACAGTAGAGTAAATGATACTCCCCATTCCACTCATTCTTCCAACGGAGAGGATAGCGACATACTCTTCTACTATTGACTCCTTGGGAGTAACAACATTTCGGGGCGTTATCCCTCTCTCCATTTGTATACAATGGATCTAAATTGACCATATTCAATCAAATATCAAAATTTCAAATCTAAAAAAAACTAAAGTAGGTACTCACGGATAAACTTTCCGCACCTAGTGTTAAGTGTAAGTTTAGTTCATATCAGTCATTTTCAACCTCTCGATAAAATTTTAAAATTGAATAAATGTGCTATTTAGATCAGGGTTCGGAGTCGGATTTAAATCAATGATTTAAATCCGATTTAAATCGGATTTAAATCCAAGAATAAAAATCAATGATTTTTTGGGTTTTTATTTTTTATCCAAGACAAACTTGAAGATAAATTTAAGCACTAACACTGCATCCAAATTCAGATTCCTAGCTTCAATTTCGTTTTTGATGAAATAAAGTAAACACTTGTAAATTTTGAATTTGAAGAAATTTTTTCAGAAAAATTCGTAATCTGCAAAGTTTAAAAAAAAATTTTTTTTTTTTTTTTCAATGCCCTTTCAGACATCATATGTTTGATTTTTGATAATTAAAATATAAAAATCCAAAAAATCGGATTTAATTCCAAAAAAATCGGATTTTTTGAATTTTTATATAAAAATCCGATTTTTTCGAACTCTGATTTAGACGACAAATTGGGTAGAAAAAGTTTATAATTAATATTTTTTGAATTACACAATAACAAAAAATAAACCTTATTACAGGTGTAAAATTCGTTTTGCGAGGGATTTATGGATATACTGAATATGAACTAAACTTACAAGACCCAATGATCGAGGCACTAGAATTTCAAAAAAAGAATAATGTAATATTATGTTTCAATTTAATATTGATTTAAAACAAAACTGAACTTTTACCTTTGAAGTGGGATATCCAAATACAGTAAGTAAATCTGTTCGTTGGCCATTCCCAATTGTGACAAAAATTAAGAAAAGAGAGAGGATTGGGAAAATAGTTCTTCCCATGTTCGCTACCTTAAATCAATTACGTTTTGGTAATAATTTTTAATACTCATTCAATATTAAAGTCACAAAAATCAAGTTTCTATTGTTTAGCTACCTTCGAAATCAAAATTATAGCTTTTGTCCTTTACTCATTTATCGTTAAACAACAATTTGAAACGAATAGCACCGACTCAAACAACTTTCACCTTGTTTGCATAATAATATTACATTAGTTGACAAGTGACGGCTCCGCAATTATTTAGTAACTAACTACACAGCTTTCCAATTCCAATCGCTTTTTTGTTAGATTGACTTTGATTAAAATTTTCAAAATAACCCATTAGATATTTATTTTCAGGCACTTTTTTTTAGATTCGTCACTTTTCAGAAGAATTTTATGATTAATTTAAAAACAATGGTTGTTGTAAACTGAAAATGTCGGAAACAGTCGGACAGACAGAACGACAATAACATAAACCTCTTTCAGCTGCATTGATCGCTATTAACCTATTTTTATGTTGTTTTTTTTAACAATATTTATTCGATTTACGAGACGGAGATTCAAGCAACCCTCGAAAATTACACGATATCACGATATGTAATTACTGCACAATGCGTATGAATGCCTTCTGATAATTCACTTGTAGTCAGATTCAGATACGATTTTTATTTACCGCAATTTCAAACAGCGTGAGCAGCGTGATGGGAATAAGAAACCATGGCTACCTCTGACAAACCCAGTTAAGGTCAAGTGTACTTACAACAATTAGTCAATCACATAATCCTGTAACTTGGCGCCATTTCATTTCTAGTGCCATGTTCTTTTACAGTAAAACAGACTGGTTTTGATTGGCTGTTGAATTTGTAACTATGTGAAACACCCGCATATGCTTAGTTACCATCAATACACGATTTTCTTGTTATTCAAATTATGGAACATTTATAGAATAGTCCCTCTCTGGAATTCGGGTAAGTGATACGTCAATCCACTGGAAATTTAGCGTTGATTACGAATCTGACATTCATTTTTGGCGGTCAAGTCAAATTTTGCAAATTATTTGTGCCAAAAAAAATAATTTTTTTAACTTATATGACTTATTATATATGACTTATTATAACTTTATATGACTTACCCAACGACGTCCTTGTTGGAATTGCAGCAAGTTATATGGCAATCGACCAGAAATTTTTAAACAGATTAGGAATCTGACATCAACCATTGGACGTCAACAGCCTAAACCTAAAGAAAAACTAACAACCTAACTAACCTAAAGAGAAACTAATGATCGAACAATCTAAAAGCAACCCTAAAGATACCTTTAAAAACCTAAAAAAATTTAACAAACCTAAAGCAACCCTAAAGATAACCTTAAAAAATCTAAAGAAAATCTAACAACCTAAACCAATAGAAAACCTAACAACCTAAACCTAAAGAAAATCAAAAAGAAAACCTAAAAGAAAATTTAAAGAAAATCTTAAAAAATCGTATACTCTACATCTCATTGCTGTATAAATGTTTAAAAAGCTTTGTGTCCGCATTATATGAACATAACACACGTTCCTTTATCAAATATTAGTTGAATTAGAAACATTAATTTAAAGATTTACCAAAATTTTCGAATTAAAATTTTTGAAATATGTTCGACAAATAAAAATCGTCCATTGGTTGGTTTCCGCACAACAATTTGGTCTCACAATGGTATAAAATGTTTGAAATGCTGCAAAAGTGAAACTCAAAATCAATTATGTGCTACCTGCTACGGTTGTGATTATGTGTTATTTTGCGAATCAATTTTGCGTTAATCGGTTTCAATTGTTATAAGTCGTGAAGATCCTAACTCACCAATTAGTGCTGCTTCGCTGCAATTATGCAAATATATAAATAAACGGCGTCCTTCTTGATCGGTAAGGATCACGTGTGACTCTGTACCGATAGGTTAGTTGCTTCATTTGTTGAAAACACTCCAACAGTCACAGTATACTTAACTACAGGACAACGCAACAAAAACCGAACAAATTGAGATTTTCACACCTGGTTTATTATAATAACCTTCCATCTCGATGATATGGTTATGGTTTAGGTAAGTAACCCCAACCTGACTGCTGGAAACAGATATTCGAAGTAATTTGTAGAAAGAATAACGAAACAAAAACAAAAAAAAATATTTTTGAATCCGATAAGTAACCAAACGAAATTTTTTCAGTAGAAAGAATAACCAAACAAAAACTAAAAAATTAGATTTTATTTTTGAATCCGATAAGTGACCTACACCAAGCTAAAAGTTTTTTCAGTTGTCAGGACTTGCAAATTTCGAGGAAGTGGAATTTTTACAAGGAATTTTTGGACTCGGACTACCTTCAGTATTTTCGGATTCTGTGTCTTCCTTATAAACTACTGAATTCTCTCCTTCAGTGCGCCAATGAGTATAACTAGGCAACTATAAACAACATGATTTTTATAAAATTTTTGTTAAAATAGAATTTTCGCAATAAATCGAAATGACATACTCTCGGCAAACAGTAGCGTTGATGATAATTTCCATTCCACTCATTGTTCCAACGGAGAGGATAGCGACATAATCTTTTGCGATTAGTTCCTTCCGAGTAGCAACATCTCTCGTTGTGGATTCTTTTTCCATTTACGACCAATGGTGCTGAATAGACCATATTGAATTAAACATTTTACAAAAGTCTGAAATCTTCAACTAAATATACAAAAACTAAAGTACTCACGGGTAAACAATCCGCAGCTAGTGTTAGTGGTAAGTTTAGTTCATATCAGCCATTTTCAACCTCTCAATAAAACTTCAAAATTAAATTAAATGTGCTATCTATATGACAAACTGGACAGAAAATGTTCAGGAAAAATTTTACTTTGTTGCACCCACTTCGATTTGGACGAAATTTTTTTTGTAGACTAATATGAAGTCGCTGATCACGAATAAGCAAAAATATTTCACCGTAAACGTATAGAAAGAATTACTGATATTTCAGGACAAAGATAACTAATTAAACTCAAAATCCAAATCATCATCCTCTTCTTCCGTTTCAACGGCAGGGGCGTCTTGCATGAAACATAGATCATACAGATCTCGAGTTAACATGAAAAACACACAAAATCAGTATTGATATATTATTGCATTCTTCACATGTCGCGAGGGTTATGGCGTCCCGGGTCCTTCGGACCCGGTCCGCGGGGGGAAGATAAACTCGTTGCTTGCGCAATTGCGAAAAACATTATACTAAAACGTTTTTGGTACGTTTTTGAATGATATAAATACATAATAACATCAACGCATCCGGTAGATAGGCAAGGAAACAGCTCTCAACTTTTTGACATTTCAAAAATTTGTAACTTTTTTTTATACATTTCCGGTGAAATATTTTTGCATATTCGTGATCAGCGACCTGATATTAGTCTACAAAAAAATTGTCATCCAAATCGGGGTGGGTGCCGCAAAGTAAAATTTTACTACAGTTCATAATTAATAATTTTTAAATTATACACAATTACAGTAGTTTTAGTTTATTGTCACTACCCCTTATTGTCACACTTCGCTTATTGTCAACCTGTTGCCTTTCCCCCGGCTATACTCCATGCTCTCATGTACTAAATACTTTGCCTATTGTCACACCTCCTATTGCCATCCCATTTGAAGAGTATGGCACATAACCACACTTTCGGTTCTCAAGGTTCGGTTATAACCACACTTTAGGTTCTTTCGGTTCGGTTCTCACACTTTCGGTTCTTTTTGGAAACTTTCGGTTCTCAAGCCCAGAATAAATTCGTGTTTGTTTAAATGGTGTGGGCGGTCACAGACCCTTGGGGAAACTGTTTCATTAACCTATTTGTTGTATTCTGTTATACGATCCTCGATCGTGAAAGTTTATTTTTTTAAACACTCAACCGCACTCGTGGGTTTATTCCAACCGGAGACTATGGCAACTTTAGATGGGCACATGGTTAGGATTGAGAAACTTAAAGTTTTAATGATAAGCAACATTGGAAGTGAAGAACTTTGCAATCAAGTAACGATAGTTTGGGAGTTTCTGACAAGATAACATCTCAAAGCAATTTCTCTGGCATATTGCAAAAAAGCTTGCTGATTATTTTAAGTAATTTGGTTTTAGAGTATTCCAAATTCAGGTAATAACTTCAAAAGCTGTAAAATAAATTAAAAAAGATATCGTATTATAAAATGCGCCTCTAAAACCTAGAACATCGGTTTATGTCACCTAATCTTTGAATTATCAAGCAGTTGACATTATCGGCTATTGTCAACCGATTTTTTGGCTCCCTCTGAGGTGACATTAAACTAAAACCCCTGTAGTATGAAAAAAACTTTATTACACGTGTGAAATTTGTATTGCGAAGGATTTATGGATATACTGAATATGAACTAAACCTACTTGGCCCAAATATCGAGGCACTTGAAATTCAAAAAAGAGTAAAAAATATTATTTCAATTAATATTTATTTTAAAACATGAACTCTTACGCTTGAAGTGGGCGATCCAAACACAGTAAGTAAATCTGTTCGTTGGCCATACCCAATTGTGACAAAAATTAACAAGAAGGATAGGATTGAGAAAATAGTTCTTCCCATGTTCGCTACCTTAAATCAATTACGATTTGGTAATAACTTTTAATACACATTCAATATTAAAGTCACAAAAATCAAGTTTCTATTGTTTAGCTACCTTCGAAATCAAAATTATAGCTTTGTCCTTTGCTCATTTATCGTTAAACAACAATTTGAAACAAATAGCATCGACTCATTCAACTTTCACTTTGTTTACATGACTAATACGTAGGTAACTGCTCTGCAATTAGAGTAATCTTATACTGAATTTGCAATACAGTCCAACTAGTGTTTTTGGGACACCTAACTTCTCATGTACATTGTCCCAAAAGAATGTTCCGAAATTACAAAATTTTCAAAAAATCGTAACTTTTTTTCTAGACGTCACAGAGACTTGATTAAAAAAATTCTCCTCTCTACTTTCGCACAATCTTTCTTAAACATATAAACAGTATCATCTAAAAAAATTTGCTTTAAGGAGTCTTACTGGCAATAATTTTTGGAGCACCCCTTTCTCCAGCAAATAGCATGGGTCGAAAGTAACTTCCAGTCGTCCCGAAAACACTAGTTGGACTGTAGTGTTTTGAATAGCACTCCTTCTGGTATTCCGAATAAAATCGCTTATTAGCAAAGACACTGTTTCTTAGCATTTGCATAATCCAAGCGAAGCAACCCTGATTAGTGGAGATCTTCTCGAATCGTGAAGAATAGTCAATTAACGTAATGTTAATCCCGCATAAAAACACAATAAAAAGGAAAACGCATAATTCATTTTTCATTCCACTTTTACTAGATTTAACATATCTTACTTTATGGTGAGAGGAAATTGTTCTGCGAATGCCAACATTTAGATTAGTTTATTTTGTCTAACACAATTTAAAAATTCAAAATAGAAACTTCTGTCAGATTAAGCAACTTTTTGTGTTTCTGTGAAGAAGGTTCTTAATTTTTTTAATTCAAGTTTCTGATACAACTAATTATTTGATATAAAGAATTTTCTTCATCAAATAAATTATCATTTTTGAAGTATTTTCATACCTATTGCACAAAAGATACGATGATTTTCGAAACTTTTGAAACATACACTAAAGCAGCAAAGTCTTGTTTTTATTTAATTTGAAGTTTATTTTTCTACAAAAATACTTTCAAAACTTTTAATCTCTCTTTATAATAATAGAGCGTCCAGAACATTATCATATTGTGAGCTAGTATTATTAAGGTGTACAATCGAATTTGCATCCTTTAATTTCGAATCGTGTGCTTCAAAATAAGCATCAGAACAGTTAAAGGGTGTCCAGGAAGTAGAGGCACAAATTTTAAACTGAGATTGCAAATCAACCAATAAGTATAGTGGAATGAAAATTTGTCACAATTATTAACTAACATATACCGTTGGTTGAAAGGTCACACATCGCCCTTCTGATTTTTTTGAATCCGATTCCTTGAAAGTTCTAGTAGGCATGTCCCATTACCTCTTTCCTACTTCTTTCGGTGCTTCTTTGGAAATTTTGTTCCAAATTAGCTTGAAACTTGGATGGTTATTGGTTGATTAGGTATCTGACAGTACTAGTTTTTGCAAATAGACCAAATTCTTCAATTCCTCTTGCCTGTGTCGTGTTTAAGGGACTTGGAGATTTTGGTACAAAATAGACAATTTTCTGACTTAAAATGTCTACATGAGTAGTGGCGAATTGTGAACGTGCGTGATTAAGAAAAAATAAAATTGTGTTCTAATTCGTGATGCTTGTGTATAAAAGGAAGTAATCGTTGCTTCAGACACTTTCGAAAGTAGATTTTTTAGTTCATGGTCCCTTCTGAAATAAATTACTCAGAAACATCTCAATTTCGTTAATTTCTTGCCAAACAAGATATTTCCTGCTGAATTCGGTGATTTAAATAAATTTATTTTCATAATCCAACGTAGAATGATCCAAGGCATTCACACATTTTGTGCCCGGTAAATGGAAATGGTCAAATGCAACGTAATTGTTGTCATCCGTGACGAGGAATTTCTTTCGCGCAATTTTGAAACTTTTTCTAAGGCTGATTATCGCTCGCTGTTCCTTATCTTTGACAAATTTCAGAGACTATTTCATGTTCTTAGCCTTAATCCCCAGCTTGTATACTTTAATATTCGACTTGGTAGACCTCGTAAAATTGAGTCGTTTAGCTGCAGTACGGACAGGTGTGTTGGAGTGACGATGAAAGGCTGTCTCCACTTTCTTCAATTCCTCTGATGATAATTTTTCCGGACGACGGCCAGGTAGAGGTTCAAAATTAGTCTAAAAAAAGCCTAATACCTCTCAAAAATATCATAAAATAGTAGTTTGCTCATACACTCTGTGACTAAATTTTGGATGGTGATTTTCTTGTCATGGAATGCGAAATTTTCGTAGCAGTGAAAAATCCCCGCAGAAAATATCTCACCATTTTTTCTAGGCACTTTTGTTAATCCAAGTCACCACAAACAAGACTTCACTTTTATGTACGAAATTCGATTCTGATTCTTTTTCTTATTTTTGGAAGACAGATTTCGTTTCAGGCGACATACTCATACCATTATCAATGTTGTGCCTCTACTTCCCGGACACCCTTTATATTTTTTTTAACGTCATTTTTTATTATCCTCACTCTTATAAGAAATTTCAGATCAAAATTTCTAGTCTATTCTCACCAATGTAAACGTTTTCCACATTTCAGAAACAAATGCTTATAAAATACGAACACAAAATCTGATAACGCTTCGATGTTGATCAGAAAGATAATGAAGTTTCAACATAACCGCGCATAATAACGCATAAATTATTTGAAATAATACGGCATAATTTTTTGAAATTTCGTGCATAAAAACGGCGTCCTTGCTTATTAGGTTGAGTTTAGGTTAAAATTTTCAAAACAATCCATTACATATTTTTTTTTCAGGCATTTGTTTATATTTGTGATTTTTCAGAAAAATTTAAACAGTAATTTAAAAAAGATGATTGTAAACTGAAAATGATGACGGAAACAGACGGCAGAACGTCTAAGACATAAACCTCTTATAGCTTCATTGATCGCTGTTAGTGATAACTTGTGTGTGGACAAATACCACTTCACTGACCTGACTGATTTTATGAAACCGAAAACTCAACGAATTAATCATATTTCTTGTGACACTTTGGTGATCGGTAAGGGTCACATGACTCTCTGTACAGATACGTTAGTTGTTTCATTGGTTGAAAAACTTTGAAATAATACAATATTTACTTACCTACAGGATCAAGACCAAACAAATTGAGATTTTCACACCTGCGTTATACATAGTGGGTACCTCGATGGTATAGTTAGGTTAGGTAACCCCAATCTTAATTGCAAAAAAAAATACATATTCGAAGTATTCTGTAGAACAGATAACCAAATAAAAACTAAAAAAATAATATTTTATTTTTGAGTCCGATAAGTGACCAACACCAAACTAAGTTTTTTCAGTTGTCAGGACTTGCAAAATTCGAGGAAGTGGAATTTTTACAAAGAATTTTTGGGCTCAGTCCACCATCAGTATTTCTCGATTCTGAACCTCCTTCCTTATATGCTACTGAATCATCTCCTTCAGTGCGCCAATGAGTATAACTTGGCAACTATAAATAACCACAATATGATTTTTATAAAAATTGTGTTAAAATAATTCAAATTTCGAAAATGAATCAAAATATCATACTATCGGCAAACAGTAGAGTAAATGATACTCCCCATTCCACTCATTCTTCCAACGGAGAGGATAGCGACATATTCTTTTGCGATTAACTCCTTCGGAGTAACAACATTTCGGTCTGTAGACTCTCTCTCCATTTATGTGAAGTGAGACTGAATGGACCAGGTTCAACAAAAAAACCTAATTTTTTAACCTTCATTTACGATTATAAATACGAAAAAGTTACTCACAGATATAGCCTCCGCATCTTTAGTCAGTGGTAAGTTTAGTTCACATCATCAATTTCACCATTCGAAAGAGATTTCAAAATTAATTAAAATTGTTATTAGACGAGAAATTGAATAATCAAAGGTCTTTAGTAAATTTGAATTGTACAATTACAAAATAATTTACGGCAGATGTGAAAAATACCGTAAATATTCTAATTAACGCCGCGGCGGTTATTCAAACTAGCAATTTTTTGTTGCGGCGCTTATTAGAGGTACGGCGGCAATTAGACTAAGGAAAAAGCCTGCGGCGATTATTAGAGGTGCGGCGGCAATTGGAGGGCGGCGATAATTAGAATATTTATGGTAGATTCATGAGGTTCATTCATGGATTCACTCAGAGCCGTTCCGATGATGGACTGAGGTTGGTCTGAAAAACCAGGGCCGGGCCTGTAATATAAAAAGTATCGTGTTGGACTGTGAGTTTCATTGTCGTGAAGACAATAAGGATGACGATAAAGAAGAGGGAAAGTGAAATTAATTCTTCCCTAGGTTTATTTTTGAAAGTGTTAGCTGTTGAAAGTGATTTTGAACGTATTCTCGGACCAAAAATTATAAGTCCTTCAAAATGGTGGTTGTTGACAAGAAAGGGGAAAATTCAGGGCCGTTATGCCGTATGAATTGTGTACACTTTGAAACAGCGGAATATTATTATTCAAATTTTGGATTTAACTATAAACCTGTCCAACAACTTGTTTTAACTTAAATATTTTCTCAGGTAATTTTTGTAATTAAATATAACTATTATCCTAATGTCTTCTCAAACTCCAAACCGTCAACGGAAATACACTGATGGATTTTAACAAAATTGTAACATCTCAAGTTTTTCCTGCCAGATTTGAAGACAAAACCTGAAAATTTTTGCAATGATAGGAATATTAATTCCAGGGTTCTTGATTTTTTCGAAATAATCAAAAAAAATCAATTTTTTTTAATAATTATCAAAAAATTAATTTATTTTTGGTAATGTGTATTTTCATATAAATTCTGAAAAAGTGAGCTTGGTATTTATTTTAATGAGTTTTGTATGCGAAATATGCAACACTTTTATTGATTTGAAAAAATCAAAAAATTTATGACTTTTTCAAGCTTGATAATAATCTTTGATAATTATCAATGATAATTATCACGAACCCTGATTAATTCATCACAATTACCAGTACAAATTAGTAACGTAGTTGAACTTACTGCAGAACTATGTTGTGTAAGCTCAACCAAAGCGATTGACATCAAGTAAGAAAACTTCTGAACATAGAATTATACCAAAATTTATTTGGGGAGAAAACGGCATGAATGAGATTGTTTCTTACTGCGCACATAAGTTTTTGAAAATATTATTTGGTTGAGTAGTATTGTCAATCGAAATAATTTACAAGGTCCGTCGAGTATGTCGCCGATTTTATGCTCGCAAGGAGTTTCCGACAATGAAGATATTCTTGGAAAGCGCATTGTGTTAATTACTATGTAAGTTGTGTTGTTAAATATTAAATAAAGTGTAATAAATGATTTAAGGGCCTGCACCTTTTCATGTTGTTTTAGCAAGCAAAGGTTGTTACGCCCCTGCACTCCCACCATTTTGAAGGACTTATAATTTTTGGTCCGAGAATATAATAAAATTTACGTAGTCAAAAATTTATGAGCCAGGGCGGGCCTCGACGTCAGAACGGCTCTGGATTCACTCAATATTAACTAATTGTAAACCTTACTTTTCCCAATGATCGATACACTGGAAATGCGAAAAAGAATAATAAATATTATGTTTCAATTAATATTGATTTTAAAACATGAATTTTGACATAACCTTTGAAGTAGGCGATCCAAATACTTCAAGTAAATCTGTTCGTTGGCCATCACCAATTGTGACAAAAATTAATATGAGTGAAAGGATTTGGAAAATAGTTCTTGACATCTTTCCATACACGCAATCAATTACGATTTGATAATAATTTCTAATACTCATTCAATGTTCAAATCGAAAAAAATAAATTTCCATTGTTCAGAATACCTTGAAAATCTAAACTTAATTACTTTGTCCTTAATTTTCACATACCAATGAAATAATTAAATAATTTTAAATGAATAAACGCGAATACTGTTACGTCTCAATTTTGTTTTGAACCTGAATTTTCCTTGTCCAAAGAGGGAAAATTGATACGGTCTCAAAATTTAAAAATGTGTTCGTGGTTCTAATGCTTTGTCATTTGAAAATATTTATCCGATTTGGGAACTGACACTCGTCTGTATCCCAAATGGTACAATCTGTGATGGGCATGAATGACTCCTAAATTAATCAAATAAATAATTAGATTGATAATTTGAGGTAGTAATTTATCATGCTCATTAATTAATAATTATTTTAATAATTTATAAATAATTTTAATAAAAACAAAAAAAAAACACATCTCACCACCTTGATTTATGAAAGTGAAGTAAAGGTTAGTAGTGTATGAGTGAGATGACCGATGACCTTTGTTGACCTGATGGTGATGATGACCTGTCTCCCAATAGTCGCCACGTGTGGGGAATGGAGTCCTAACTGACCCCTGACCTTAGTCCTGTGTGGAGAGAGGTCATCAATTCACCAAAAATAAAATAAAAAAATAAAGAAATTGAAATTAAAATAAATATAATTTTTCCAAAATGGAAGAGAGAGACAAGATCCGTTTATTGCAACGGTTGAAATTCATTTGAGTCTATCCACAGGGGTAGACTCATCAATAGGTGTGGTATAAAACATATATATTAATAATAATATTAATAATACTAATAAACTATATAGTTAGGGAGGGTAATTTACTTTAATGGAAAAAAGGAAAGGGACAAAAAGAAGAAGAAGCATCAGCAGTGTTGTTATGTGGTGAGCGAGAAATCCAGTCCCGTTCACCACATGTAGAGGCGAAGGATCGGGTTCTTATTTTTTTTACTACGTAATTATCAAACCGAACTTCTAAATTAGCTTGAGATCTAAATTAAAAATTTCGAATGACTGAAAAGTTTTGGGTTTCGATTTCGAATGACTAATGTTGAATTTCGATTTAGTTTACAATTTGTACCGAAACTTAAACTTTGACTTAAACTTCGAGTGAAAAGTTGAATTAAATTTGGATTTTCTTCGAATAACGTATTTCGAATTTGAACACCTTAAAATATGAATTTTAATTTTTTTCTTAAGTATAAAACTTTGTCTATCTTAAAAAAACTCCGCTTTATTATACATGCTTGAAACTTATCTCCAGATCTTAGTATGTTTCAATCTCGATGGCTTGAAATGTTATGAATTTCGATTTTGAGAAACTTAAACTCATGGATTTAGATCTAACATTTTAAAAATATGAATTATGGTTTAGATTTCGTGGTACTTTAAAATCATCGATTTCGACTTACATTTTTATTTCAAATGGCTATTGTCTACTTCGATTCTGATTGTGAGTTGGGATTTTTAGAAGCGTTGAATTTAAATTTTTATTAAAATCTGGAGTTCAATTTCGATGTGTACTGGTGTAAGTTACAAGTTTGCTTGAAATTAAACACTACCGCGCGGCAGCAAACTCTCACTCAGATTTGTTGTGTGAGTAGATAGTACGTGATGGTAAATGCGTCANTTGGGAGTCATGACTCTTCCTAAGTGAGTCACGACTCAGAGACACTTTGGAAAGGCACAGAGTTACGAGTCAGGAGACTCAGAATCACGACTCAGTGACTCCCATTTCTCTATTGAGTCAGAGTCACCCAAAACCAGTGATTACGTGAAATCGATGAGTCAGAGTCATTCGAAACCCTAGTTTTCATTGATGTAATTTTGTAATATATTAAAAAAATCAATGTGATCTCAAAATAAGAGTCATAGTTACTCCTCCCTACTCTCAAAAATTCTGGCAGTAAGGATACGTTACTCTGAACTATTCAGTTGTTTACCCTTACTTGACCTTAATAACTTTTGTTTTAAGTTATAGTACAGTTTGTTTCAGGGAGTTAAACAGGCCTGTTTGTTACCTAATTTCAAATACAAATAATTGACAAGTAGTATGATGGTAACTTGTAATGAAATTCAGTCATCATCATGGTGTAGAGTATCGTATGGCTCATTTCTACCCATGAGTCAGAGTCATTGACTCGCTGAGTAGATTCCTCGAATCTCTGTTTTTATAATCACAGTCAGAGTCAAAATTTGACTCCTTGAAAATAGGTGAGTTAGGGCCGGATTTAGGTACACCACTTGAGAGTGTTTGGGTTGACTCGACTTCGAGTAATTCTTTGAGAGGAGAGTTGGTATTCAAGAACGAATTTTTTCCATTGATGTGGCATGGGAGTAGGATGGCGAATGACTGACTCAGTGACTCTGAGTCATGACTCTGAGTCACGTGACTCTGACTCTGACTCATCGATTTCTTGGAGTCACTGGTTTTGGGTGACTCTGACTCAAAGAAATGGGAGTCACTGAGTCGTGACTCTGAGTCCGCTGACTCGTTACTCTGTGCTTTTCCAAAGTGACTCTGAGTCGTGACTCACTAGGAAGAGTCATGACTCCCAAGCAACAAAGCGTTACTGCTTACATCTTGCCTTTTTTGTACTAAAAATTTTTTTTCAACTCCCGCACCTCAACAAATCTGAGAGTGGGAGTTTGCTGCCGCGCGGCTAGTGTTTTGTTTGAAGCACACTTGTAACTTACACCTTTACACATCGAAATCCGACTCAGATTTTAATAAAAATCTAAACTCAACGCTTCTAAAAATTCCAATGCACAATCGGAATCGAAGTAGACAATAGCCATTTGATCTAAATCTATGATTTTAAGTTTCTCAAAATCGAAATCCATAACATTTCAGGCCATCGAAATTGAAATATACTAAATGATCTGGAAATAAGTTTCAAGCATTATAATAAAACGGAGTTTTCTTAAGATAGNATGATCTGGAAATAAGTTTCAAGCATTATAATAAAACGGAGTTTTCTTAAGATAGAAAAAGTTTTATACTTAAAAAAATTAAATTCATAATTTTAATGTGCTCGAATTCGAAATCCGTTATTCGAAGAAGATTCAAATCCAAATTTAATTCAACTTTTCAGTCGAAATTGAAATCGAAGTTTAAGTCACTGTACAAACTGTAAGCTAAATCGAAATTCAACGTTAATCATTCGAAATCGAAACCCAAAACTATTCAGTCATTCGAAATTTTTAATTTAGATTTCAAGCTAATTTAGAAGTACACTGTTTGATAATTAGGCAGTAAAAAAATGAGTTAATTGAACAAAGTCAATAAAATAACAAAAGCTCAAAAACATTCCGATGTGTTCAATTATCGATTATTTTGATAGAGTTGACACAAAGGATAAGTATAAATATTGCACGTAAGGTAATTTAATTTTAAATCGGATCAAAAATAAAGAAAAATTTCAAAAATTTATTTAAGAGTCTTTAATCGAAAAGAGCAGGTAACTTAGCGTCTTTCTATCACTCATTTTGAGCTTTGAATTATGCTCATTTTACTGTAAAAACAAAATTTTAAATTTCTGTGAATCTGAGTCACTGAGTCATGACTCAGAGTCACAGAGTCATGACTCTGAGTCACCTGACTCTGACTCAAGCTTCAGAAATGATTCTATAAGAGTCACTGAGTCAGGTTCACTGAGTCATTAAAATTCATGACTCTGACTCAGTGTAAAATTGGGAGTCAGTGAGTCATGACTCTGAGTCACCTGACTGACTCTGAATAAAGTGGGAGTCATTTGGAACTCTACATGGGAGTTTGGAGTTGAGACTCGAAGCAGCTTTCACCACACTCACTCCAGTTTAGACTCCAAATCACTCACAAACCAGTCACTTGGGTTTGAGTGGCTTACTTAAATCCGGCCCTTAGAGTCAGATTTTGTATCCTGAGTCGACTACATGGCTCGAGAGTTGCCCATACACTTAGAATTATCACCTGCTGAGTCGGACACCAATAACTTACTGAGTCGACTTCTTGACACTTTGGTTTCCGTGAGTCAGATTCAGAGTCAAAGTCAAACACAAAAATTTTGAGTCATACGGTACTCTAATCAGTAATAGATAGTTATGGGTTTTCACCTAAAAATTTTACTTATAATTTTACGTCGACCTAAAAAATAAGGTCGACGTAAAATCATTTGACGTAAAAAACCCGCTAAATGGCAACTGTGTATGACAGTTACGCATACCTTATTTTATTAAGTGACGTAAAATTTTTACGTTACGTCCGCAGTTAAAGGTACATTTATAGTCTACGGAAACTGCAACCGTTACGGAAAGCTAGGCTTTCCGTAAAAGTTTCCGTTCAGTGTGGTGCATTTATAGTTCACGGATATAACTCCGTCCCGTTTTCTCTCCACCACGGAACGGAAAAAAAGGCTTACGGAAAAATAGAACTGAGTTCTATTATTCCGTGTGACGATCCGTCAAATCTCATTTTGACAGTAAACATTCATACAAGAGTTTGGCGGGAATACTTCAATTTTAAATTTTACAATTCACGTGATCTAATCACGTGACTTTTTTTCGAAATGAGAGTATAAATTAATCCACGTTTTTGAATCCGTTTAATTTCCGTAGACTCCATCCTGAAATCAATCCGTGAAATTTTCCGGCAGCTTTTCCGGGACGGATCGCATTTCCGTAGACTATAAATGTACCTTAAGTTATGAACTTTAAACTGAATTTTTACCAGAGTCAAAATAGCCGAACCCGAACCCAGCACCGGCCACGAAAATAAACCAGTTCAGAAAACATACTGCACTGTTTTACTGGAGAATGTTTCCGACTGGTCCCAAAGGGTGTGCTGTTGCTTTGCCGGGGCTGGGGTTTGGAATCGGGTGTTTTGACTTTGGTTGAATTTTTTGTCTTTGAATAATTTTTTTTTCAAATGTTTAATTTTTTTACAAAAATATCAGTTAGAATGGTAGGTCGGGCAGGGTCAAGTTGTAATAAGCTCAAAAGTAAGGTCGAGTACAACAATCCAGCTCCAGCTCCAGCTCGGGTCAAAAGGTAAATCCAAAGTTCATCGATTGAGTTTATTATTTTTACATTTTGAGACTAATTGGAACAGGATTGGCTCGCGTTGGCTTCACCATTAAGAGGAATATCACATTGCTCAAATTGGCAATCAACACGAGTCCTTGGGAAAATGGGAAGGATGGTTGGTGTTCAGCATTCAACGAGAAGTTTGGATGCGAATCTTCAATAAGAACAGCGAAGTCACGCATAGATCTACTTGTTTCCAAGTACGAGAAGAAGTTGTTTACTTNCAATCAACACGAGTCCTTGGGAAAATGGGAAGGATGGTTGGTGTTCAGCATTCAACGAGAAGTTTGGATGCGAATCTTCAATAAGAACAGCGAAGTCACGCATAGATCTACTTGTTTCCAAGTACGAGAAGAAGTTGTTTACTTCGGACTAAGTTAATTTTTTAACCTACCATATGCAATAGTTAGTTTTGTCTCTCTTGCGATTAATTTATCTGGTATGGAATTGCACTAATCACTTTTAAGTATCGGTATGTTCAAATATTGGCACTAGGCGCATTGTTTATCGCATAACGTGAGAATTCTGCCGTAATTATAATCGAAATCTGTCTGCTAAATTTATTGTTTTATAGAGCTGGGACAAAGGAGTGAGTTTCACAACGAGAAAAATTACTTGAAGGGATCAAAGTAATAATGGAATCGGCGAACCAGCCCATCAACATACAGTTGAAGTATTCACAGAATGTTTCGCTTTTTTGGTTGAAAACGCAGAAACAAAATAAATCAAAAATTTTTTTGTTATTTTGTAATAAATTTTTCATATTATTACTTGTTTACGTGAAAGCGGAAGATTCAGATTCATTTAAAAAAATTTCCAAATTCAAGTAAATAATCATATTTGAAAAGTTCGCGCACTTATATAAGGTTAATTTTCAAATGTGCTTGCCATAACTATGCACACTTTAAATTTGAACGTAAAAATTTCAACTACGTAAAAATTTTACGTCGATTTTTGAAATAAGGGAATGATCAGCCATAACTATCTAATATTGAGACGACACGGTTCCTAATTACCTTTCTTTGCTTTGTACATCTGAAATTCTAAAATTATACACTTGCGTTTGATAGGGCTGTCATTCCATGAGCAAATTATCATTAAAAAAACTTTTTTATAAAGATTTTTGAAACTTTCTATATTAAATATTTAGTAACTCTTTCAATTTTTTTAAACTATTAAAAAGATATGTTTTTAATCCAATCGAATTGTTTTTAAGATTGTAAATGTTTTATTTATTTTCTGATGCTAATGCTTTCAAAATTTTTGAAAAGTAAATTTTGGAAAATTTGTCTTTCAAGAATTATTCTTGAAAAAGAAAAGTTAAAAACGTTGAATTACTATTGACACATGTTCTTGTAATACAACTAAAATGTAATTCCCAATTCCTCTTTAGGACTCTTTTGTTTTGTTAGAACTTTTAAAAAGTTTTTAAAGAAACAAGTAAATATTTTCTCAACTTTATGGCAACTTTTTTTTTCAATTTTCAGCACGTTTTTGCCAATATTATTTTTGTGATATACAGGGTAGGGCAAAAGTAAGTACACATGGAGAAAGTGTTAACTGCAAAAGCCATGTATAAAAAATTAGGGGGTTGAAACCCCCGATCTGACTCCATGCTAACTCACATCTAACTCACTTCTTCGATGTGTACTTACTTAAGCCCTACCCTGTACTTTGCCAAACTAGCTATCAAATTTTCTGAAAGTGTGGGCCATATGGGGAGCTTACTCAAAGTATCGGCGTTTGTTTACATTCTCATTTGACTTACTTCTCAGCAAAACAAAATCAAAAAAAAAACCGAAAATGTTATAAGTGACAATTGACTGACCCAACTGACCTTACTGCACACTACTGACTCTTGACCTCTGACAACAGATGACCCTGACGAATGACTCAACAAAATATCAAGAAGACAAAGCGAGACCACTGACTGACAAACAAGGACTGACTTTTATTTTGGATAAAATACTCTGACCAACCTATGGTCAAAAGGAATCTACAAAAGACAAATGAAGACTGACTAAGAGACGGATGAGGAATCGGGACTAAAGGACTGGAAAAATTGATAGATTGTCGCTAAAAACTCCTCATGCAGTTCCATAGGGAACTGCATGAGGAGTTTGAACCAATCAAAATTCTCTGTTCCCATTCTCATCCTCTCTTCCTTAAATTAACCAAGTCTGCGAGCCTTTTGGCTCGCAGCATAATTTTGACAAAAAATCCTTACGCCCGCCCGGTTTAGTGATCACTTTCACTTATACTTTTCTTGAGTAATCCTTTAGAGGACGGATATGTTATTCAATTTAGAGTTCATCTAACAATCTCTCAAGTGTTGCTAAGGAGACACATCGCGAGAATGCTTTGAGAGAAAACATTTAAGTGATGATGTCTCTCTCCCTTTCTCGTCTCTTTTATCTTCACTCATAAAAGTTAAACATTTTCAACGTTTGAATAAGTGAAGGATAGGTGATTTAAAAATTTTAAGTTAAATTTTCAATTTAGAGATAGTGCAAAGATCCTCTCAGTGGAGCTATAGAGGAAATTTCTTTGCATTAAGCTTCAACAAATTCTAAATGCCTCCTTAACGACACAATACGTCGTTGTGACGACACGAGGTTCGACTAATATGTTAGAGAGATCACTAAACCGGGCGTTATAATTATAATTATGTCGACGTCTGTCCCCGTCTCAATATCTTACCTTATGGTGAGAGGAAATTGTTCAACGAATGCCAACATTTTGATTAGTTTATTTTGTCTAATACAATTTAAAAATTCAACATACAAACTTCTGTCAGATTAAGCAACTTTTATGTGTTTCTGTGAAGAAGGTTCTTAATTTTTTTAATTCAAGTTTCTAATACAACTAATTATTTGATATAAAGAATTTTTTTCATCAAATAAATTATCAATTTTGAAGTATTTTCATACGTATTGCACAAAAGATACGGTAATTTTCGAATTTTTTGAAACAAAGTACACTAAAGCAACAAAGTCTTGTTTTTTATTTATTTTCAAGTTTATTTTTCTACAAAAATACTTTCAAAACTTTTAACATCTCTTTATAATGATAGAGCGACCAGAACATTATCCTATTGCGAGTTAGTATTAAGGTGTACCATCGTATTTTCATCCATTAATTTTGAATCTTGTGTGCTTCAAAATAAGCATCGGAACAGTTATAATTTTTTTTACGACGTCATTTATTATTATTCTCACTTATAAGAAATTTCACTTCAAAATTTCTAGTCTATTCTCACCAATGTAAACTTTTTCCATATTTCAGAAACAAGTGCTTATAAAATATGAACACAAAATCTGATAACGCTTCGATGTAGATGAGAAAGATAATGAAGTTTCAACATAACCGCGCATAATAACGCATAAATTATTTGAAATAAAACAGCATAATTTTTTGAAATTTCGTGCATAAAAAAGGCGTCTTTGCTTATTAGGTTGAGTTTAGATTAAAATTTTCAAAACGATCCATTACATATTTTTTTTCAGGCATTTGTTTATATTTGTGATTTTTCAGAAAAATTTAAACAGTAATTTAAAAAAGATGATTGCAAACTGAAAATGATGACAGAAACAGACGGCAGACAGAACGTCTATGACATAAACCTCTTCCAGCTTCATTGATCGCTGTTAGTGTTAACTTGTGTGTGGACAAATACCACTGCACTGACCTGACTGAAATCTTTGAAACCGAAAACTAAACGAATTAATCATATTTCTTGTGACCCTTTGGTGATCGGTAAGGGTCACATGACTCTCTGTACAGATAGGTTAGGTGTTTCGTTAGTTGAAAAATTTTGAAATAATACAATATTTACTTAACTACAGGATCAAGCTACAAAGACCAAACAAATTGAGATTTTCACACCTGGGTTATACATAGTGGGTACCTCGATGGTATAATTAGGTTAGGTAACCCCAATCTTGCAAAAATGCAAAAATGTAAAAAAAAAACAAATTCGAAGTATTCTGTAGAAAAGATAACCAAACAAAAACTAAAAAATTATATTTTATTTTTGAATCCGATAAGTGACCTACACCAAGCTAAAAGTTTTTTCAGTTGTCAGGACTTGCGAATTTCGAGGAAGTGGAATTTTTACAAGGAATTTTTGGGTTCGGTCCACCTTCAGTATTTCTCGATTCTGAACCTCCTTCCTTATATGCTACTGAATCATCTCCTTCAGTGCGCCAATGAGTATAACTTGGCAACTATAAATAACCACTATGATTTTTATAAAATTATTGTTAAAATAATTCAAATTTCGAAAATGAATCAAAATATCATACTCTCGGCAAACAGTAGAGTATCTGCCACTCCCCATTCCACTCATTCTTCCAACGGAGAGGATAGCGACATATTCTTTTGCGATTAACTCCTTCGGAGTAACAACATTTGGGGTTGCCGATTCTCTCTCCATTTATGCGAATTGCGACTGAATAAACCAGGTTCGACAAAAAAAACCTAATTTTTTTAACCTTCATTTACGATTACGAAAAAGTTACTCACCGACTTGGCTTCCGCATCTTTAGTCAGTGGTAAGTTTAGTTCACATCATCAATTTCACCATTCAAAAGAGATTTCAAAATTAATTAAAATTGTTAATAGATGAGAAATTGAATAATCAAAGGTCTTTAGTAAATTTAAATTGTACAATTACAAAATAATTTACGACAGGTGTGAAGAATACCGTAAATATTTTAATTAAAGCCTCGGCAGTTATTCAAACTAGCAATTTTTTGTTGCGGCGGCAATTAATGTCTATTTCAAAACGCAAGACAGTTTGTTTATCCCATTTCAAGAGCCGTTACTATGAGAATATCCACAACTTAGCGAAAACCGCGGAATAATTGATTTAAATAATTTCACAATCAATTTACTCCAACTCAGTTACTTGTTTGCAACACCTGGGCCACTATATTAAATACAGTGGTCTGAGTTTAATGTCAAATTCTATGGACATGAGAAAAGTAAACCGATTAACTGCCAAAAGTGACAGTAGCAGATGTTGACATAAAACTCAGACGACTGTACTTACTTTGTAGCCAAGACGTCGGAATTTCTNAAGTGACAGTAGCAGATGTTGACATAAAACTCAGACGACTGTACTTACTTTGTAGCCAAGACGTCGGAATTTCTTGAACGGAACGCTTCAAAATATTCCTTCACCTTATTGATTGCTTCCTTTTCTTCCTTAGATTTCATGATTATTATTATTAATTAATAATAATTATAATTCAAAAAATATAAGCGAAGACCACTTTCAGAAACAAATTGTATTGAGGACGGCAATGAACTTTGTATGTTTTATAATTTCATTGACTTTTAATTTTAATATTGTTTGCGCATGTGCGGACGCATGTTTTAATTTATGAGCGAGTATGGTTGTTTCGATTGCGATGGCAGAAATTCATAAACAAACTGTCTTGCGTTTTGAAATAGACAGAGGGCGGCGCTTATTAACATAGTTGAGTCAGGAGAGATGTTTTACAGTAATTAATTTTAAAGTTTATTGCTAAACGAACCATAATTAATATTTCTAAGCTTAAGGAATGATTTTCAGTTGAAAGTTGACAATCTCAGTTGGAATAATGGTCTATAGAAGGAAAAAAGTTTAGAGGTGTCTTACAACTCAAGGATGAGTCATCATTTGTGAAATAAAATGAGACTTAAATAAAATTTGAAATAAAATTTGGTATCTCCTCGAGGGACATAAATTTGGTAGTTCTAAAACTAATTTTAAAAACTCGCGGACTAGGATCTATCTACACCTCGTGCATATTCCTTTATTTATAGCCGCGGCGGCAATTAGAGGGCGGCGTTTATTTTAAATTAAGAAAAAAGCCTGCGGCGATTATTAGAGTTGCGGCGGCGATAATTAGAATATTTACGGTGAATTTATGAGGTTCATTCATGGATTCACATCAGAGCCGTTCCGATAATGGACTGAGGTGGACTGAAAAACCAGGGCCGGGCCTGCAACAAAAAAAGTATCGTGTTGAACTGTCAGGCTAGCCTTAAACGAGATTTAGATCTATGGTACGTACCATGGATTCAAATCCATTGTTGGCGATTTATAATCTATGGTGATGACGTCGTACCATAGTTTGNATTGTTGGCGATTTATAATCTATGGTGATGACGTCGTACCATAGTTTGTATTCCCAAACCATGTATTATAATATATGGTATTTCTGAGCAGTTGCACTAGTGACCCAGTGACCCCTGACCTTGGGAAAATGTTTTAAATGAAACTTTGAGCATTTATCTTCAATTTGGTCTTTGTTGAATTGAAATAAACCCTTCCGTTCTCGAGATATTCCAGTTTAAAAACACACCGTGATGGGTAACCTATACCTCAAGTCCGTCTGCATCATAAATTAACTACGTAAAAAGNGTATTCCCAAACCATGTATTATAATATATGGTATTTCTGAGCAGTTGCACTAGTGACCCAGTGACCCCTGACCTCGGGAAAATGTTTTAAATGAAACTTTGAGCATTTATCTTCAATTTGGTCTTTGTTGAATTGAAATAAACCCTTCCGTTCTCGAGATATTCGAGTTTAAAAACACACCGTGATGGGTAACCTATACCTCAAGTCCGTCTGCATCATAAATTAACTACGTAAAAAGNGAGTTTAAAAACACACCGTGATGGGTAACCTATACCTCAAGTCCGTCTGCATCATAAATTAACTACGTAAAAAGTTAAATTCAAAAATTTCTGGGACTGATTTTCCTAATTCATTACTTCGAATTTTTTCAACTCATTATTTACTTTTGTATATTAACACTGTATTGGTTAATTTAATAACTAATTTATTATATCGCAGCAACGTATATTACAAAAAAAAAAAATGGTTTTCATTGTTTCAATCGATTTCCCCTATATATGTTCCCATCTATCGAACACTTGTGGAGAACTTTTCAAAAAATCCACCGTCATCTCCACAGGAACAATATGATTGATTATGTGATGATACTTATTTGTAAATGAGTTAACTGAATTCGTCATTAGAATAAAAATGTTTATTATGCCTTTAAGATTTCTCATTACATCTTTATCAAGGATTGTTTCGTACGATTGATGCGTATTAGCTACAACACATCACTCATATGATGTATTCAAAAATAAGTTAACACACTCATTGAAAAACTTTATCAGGTAAACCAGTCAATTTTTTCGTGGCACAAATTGGTACTAAAGTCGATAATTCTCGAAATGAATTTTTCACTACTAGCAATAAATTAGATTGGATTCCTTATTTTCATGTACACCGACATATACGCGGTTATCAAACTGTTTCTCCGTGCTCTGATACATTATTTTTTATGGAGAAAAGAGGATTTATTTTTAAACTCGAATATCTCGAGAACGGAAGAGTTTATTTCAATTCTGCAAAGACCAACTTGAAGATAATTGCTCAAAATTTCATTCAGAACATTTTCCGGAGGTCAGGGGTCACTGGGTCACTAGCGCAATTGCGCAGAAATACCATATATTATAATACATAGTTTGGGATTATAATCTATGGTACGACGTCATCACTATAGATTATAAATCGTCAACAATGGATTTAAATCCATGGTACGTATCATAGATTATAAATCGTCTACCATAGATTTAAATCCCGTTTAAGGCTAGTCTCATTGTCGTGAACACAATAAGGACGACGATAAAGAAGAGGGAAAGTGAAATTAATTCTTCCCTAGGTTTATTTTTGAAAGTGTTGGCTGTTGAAAGTGATTTTGAACATTACAGTAAAATTTACGTAGTCAAAAATTTATGAGCCACGGCGGGGCTCGGCGTCAGAACGGCTCTGGATGCACTCAATATTAACTAAACCTTACTTTTGCCAATGATCGATACACTGGAAATATGAAAAAGAATAATAAATATTATGTTTCAATTAATATTGATTTTAAAACATGAATTTTGACATAACCTTTGAAGTAGGTGATCCAAATACTTCAAGTAAATCTGTTCGTTGGCCATCACCAATTGTGACAAAAATTAATATGTGTAAAAGGATTTGGAAAATAGTTCTTGACATCTTTCCATACACGCAATCAATTACGATTTGATAATAATTTCTAATACTCATTCAATGTTCAAATCGCAAAAATTAAATTCCCATTGTTCAGAATACCTTGGAAATCTAAAGTTAATTACTTTGTCCTTAATTTTCACATAACAAATAATTATGAATAAGCGCGAATACCGTTACGTCTCAATTTTGTTTTAAACCTGAATTTTTCTTGTTCAAAGAGGGGAAATTGACACGGTCTCAAAATTTAAAAGTGTGTTCGCGGTTCTTTTTACAAATGCTGTCATTTGAAAATATTTACCCGATTTGGGAAACTGACACTCACTGTATCCCAAATGGTAGAATCTGTAATGGGCATGAATGACTCCTAAATTAATCAAATAAATAATTAAATTGATAATTTGAGGTAGTAATTTATGATGCACATTATGTTGGATAGGTTTAATGGTGAACATGTTTACAGACTTCTGAGTTGAAATATTTTTCAAATTTGCATAATCCCTTAAGTACAAAATAAGGTGTGATGTTGACTGCATCATACCATTTTAACATGATAATTAATTACTGTACGATTATAAGGAGATTAAATTTGGTGAATCTACTTGTTATATACACTGTTTTATAAATAAGACTAGCCGGCGCTCGCCGCTCGCGAGCCGGTTAGCGCTGCCGCGGGCGACAAACTTTTATCACAAAAATAAATTAGGTGAATCTACCTGCTACATACACTATTTTATAAATAAGATTTTCGAATTTCGGAAATGGGCAACAAAACAACTATGGTTTATGATTAAATCTCGAATATAGGGTTTTAGGTTCGGTTTTCATTGATGCAATTTTGTTATATATTAAAAAAATCAATGTGATCTCAAAATAAGAGTTATAGTTAGTTACTCCTCTCTGCTTTCAAAAATTCTGGCAGTAAGGATACGTTACGCTGAACTATTCAGTAGTTTACCCTTACTTGACCTTAATAACTTTTGTTTTAAGTTATAGTATAGTTTGTTTTAAAGAGTTAAACAGGCCTGTTTGCTACCTAATTTCAAATACAAATAATTGACAACTAAGTATGATAGTAACTTGTAATGAAACTCATTCACCTTCATGGTGCAGTGTATCATTTTCAAACACCCTGTATAATTCTAATTGTCACAAATGAGAGTAGAGTATCGTATGACTCATTTCTACCCATGAGTCAGAGTCATTGACTCGCTGAGTAGATTCCTCGAATCACAGTTTTTAGAATCATAGTCAGAATCAAAATTTGACTCACTTATAATAGGTGAGTTAGAGTCAGATTTTGTATCCTGAGTCGACTACAAGGCTCGCGAGTTGCCCATGCACTTACTAGTATTACCACCTGCTGAGTTGGACACTAATAACTTACTGAGTCGACTTCTTGACGCTTTGGTTTCCGTGAGTCAGATTCAGAGTCAAAGTCAAACACAATTTTGAGTCATACGGTACTCTAATCAGTAAGATTGAGATGCCACGGTTCCTAACTACCTTTCTTTGCTTTGTACATCTGAATTTCTAAAAGTATACACTTGTGTTTGATAGGACTGTCATTCCATGAACAAAATATCATTAAAAAATAATTTTTTATAAAAATTTTTGAAACTTTCTATATTAAATATTTAGTAACTCTTTCAATTTTTTTAAACTATTAAAAAGATATGTTTTTAATCCAATCGAATTGTTTTCAAGATTGTAAATGTTTTATTTATTTTTTGATGCTAATGCTTTCAAAATTTTTGAAAAGTAAATTTTGGAAAATTTGTCTTTCAAAAATTATTCTTGAAAAAGAAAAGTTAAAAACGTTGAATTACTATTGACACATGTTCTTGTAATACAACTAAAATGTAATTCTCAATCCCTCTTTAGGACTCTTTTGTTTTGTTAGAACTTTTAAAAAGTTTTTAAAGAAACAAGTAAATATTTTCTCAACTTTATGGCAACTGTTTTTCAATTTTCAGCACGTTTTTGCCAATATTATTTTTGTGATATACTTTGCCCAACTCTATCAAATTTTCTGAAAGTGTGGTCCGTATGGGGAGCTTACTCAGAGAATCGGCGTTTGCTTTCATTCTCATTTGACTTGCTTCTTAGCAAAACAAAATCCAAATTTAAACTGATTTCTTCACTAATCGTTAAGTTGATTATAATTGATTAATCAAAAATTCTCTTATTCTTAAACACCTTCTGATTTTGACTGCCTGCGGGGTAATATTATTGTCTCGTAGGTTACCTTACTCGTCCGTCCTTCCGAAGCTCGTGTTTGATCCTAATCTGGCCTAAAGATCAACAATGGGATACGGATTTCGAGAAATTATCATTGATCAGCCTTTCTCTGGCAAATGGACGGAAGTCGATATGAATATAGGTACTGTGTACTAATTCATTAAAGGTTTATCATGCTACCTTTAAATCTGACTCTTTGCCCTATGTGCCACTAGTCACATTAATTTATATAACAATCGGCAAATACAATTATTTCATATTAGTGTTCTCTATGTAAGACTCCTAGTTTGGCCTGAGGGAAAATTTGGGAAGAGGGAACCTTCTCCAATTCGCACTAATTTTGTATAATCACCTATGACCCCCCTCATGACAAAGTGAAAACAAACAGCATCGGAATTTGATAAGGAAAAAAGTTATCAATTTTTTAAAGTTCTGCAAAAATTCATTCACTTATCAAAGAAATCAAAATATTTAAGAAAAACAAGCTTAACAAGTTACTGGACTCAAAATTCTAAATTGAAGTCGAACCCCACCTAAATTCAAAATTCCATAGTTATTCGAAAAATCAAAATTAAATTTTAATNGTTTGGCCTGAGGGAAAATTTGGGAAGAGGGAACCTTCTCCAATTCGCACTAATTTTGTATAATCACCTATGACCCCCCTCATGACAAAGTGAAAACAAACAGCATCGGAATTTGATAAGGAAAAAAGTTATCAATTTTTTAAAGTTCTGCAAAAATTCATTCACTTATCAAAGAAATCAAAATATTTAAGAAAAACAAGCGTAACAAGTTACTGGACTCAAAATTCTAAATTGAAGTCGAACCCCACCTAAATTCAAAATTCCATAGTTATTCGAAAAATCAAAATTAAATTTTAACGGCATCTGAAATCGAAACGGAACTTTTCGGCCCATTGATATTTCGATTTTAGATGTCAGGAATTTTGGGTTTCGAGTTAAGTTACAATTACAAGTAAGGGTGAACAAGAGCAAACTCGTCTAATTATTGTTCCAGGAGGTGGACATGGAACTTTTCAAGGGGCAAAATTCTCGGATTATGCAGGCGGTTTTTCTTATAGAAATTCATCTTCTCAAAAGCATATCGTTCGAAACAGATTCATATACTGGAGAGTTCTAAATGACATGCTTGAACTGACAGAAAGTTCAATGGATCATAACCTTGAAGATAACCAGGTATTTTAGCTTCGCTAAAACGAAAATCTACACTTCAGCCAAATAGAGTATTTTTATTTTGCAAAAATTTGACACAGGTTCGAATTCTCTTCCGTGACTCACCAATTGTAAGCCCTGTATGTATTGTCGAGGCTGACGCTAATGTGGTAATATTAGTGGTGACTGTGACTTCAGTGAATCGATTTGTATTTACACATCCGAACAAGCTTTTTACTGAGGTAAGAGTTAATTAATGAAATTTTTGTTAGTTAATCTAGTTTGATTTATTTGATTTATGTAGGATCAAAAGTCAATGAAAAACACGAAGCAACCATCTATATTTCAGCAGGCGTTGATCAAACCGTTGATGAATTTTAGTAGTTTCAGTCTCTTTGAACATGCTATTAGTAAATTAGAATAATATCATTGTTCCTAACATACAAATTAATTTTTTATCTTTACTTGTACAGATATTCCAGTCCCAACTACTGCAGCATCTCACATAATGCCCTATCATACGGGATATATATTTGCACTCTCTTACGAATCTGGAGGCGTAACAATCTGCAAAATCACCAAGGATGATACACTATGCCTGTACGACCTCCGTCAGGCAAATATTTTTGCAAGACTTCTTTCCTATACACCATCCATTCTCAGGTAAATCAGACAATAATATTCCGTAAGACTTATGTTTTGGTGTGGGCCTTGATGTTGATGTATCTCTTTTATTAGATATGGTAGCACATCCTCTCCAGATGCCGTTGTTGGCATTAGTTTTTTTACTGCAAAATTGCAGCACAACAAGAAAAATCTCTTTTTGGTTACGCTTTCCATGAATGGTCATTTACGCCTCTATATTTGCAATAATTTACACACAATCGACAGTTGGACTATTCTTGTGGACATCTTAGTAGATAAGCGTTTTGCAATGGCGGGACACACTGGTAAGGAAATTTTCTACAGAAAATTTGAACGCAAAATAAAGATGTAATATTTTTTACTAGATTCCACAATGGTTCTAAGGAAATGCCACGAGAATAAAAACGAATATCCAAAGTTTGTGGTATTTGTTCCTTCTGAAGGGTTCAAAATTTTTCAATGTTTGAGGGATGAGACAGGACATGCACTAACAAAACTCGTACTCAACGAAACGAACTCGATCAACTTTAAAGTAGACTGAGTTTTTCCGTTTTTCGAATTATTGAATTTAGTCATAATAATTTTTTGATTGATTTTAGGAAAAGTCCGTGATGGATTTCTGTGTAACTTCTGAGTTTTTATTCACTTTGGTGAATAATCCTGATGAGGAGACTGACTGGGAAGTAAAGTCTTACGATCTTAATGAGCAGCTTCATCCGGGTTTCAACTTAGCACTTCTTGAGCCTCCACCTCAACACGACGTTTACAATAGCACGAGCACTGAGCCTAAGGAATTTTATTCCAATCTCATTTTCAACAAGTCTTCCTTCAGTGTCTCCACCATCTATAGTGCACTCAGCGTAAGGAAGTTCAGCTTGTGCTATTTTTGTTACTTTAATACCAACTCTAGCCTTGGTAGTACTTCATAAGATCATAATATTTTCTCTTTCAGATGTTGCGAAACTCGGACAGTTTCTCCAAAGCGGAATGTGATTGGGAGTTGACAAAATTTTATGCCCTAAGAGTAATCGAGAGTGAAATTCGGTCAATTACTGCCGAGTCTGATGAACCTGTCGGAGATGATGACGTCTATGAACTTAACTTAAAATACTGGGGTGAATTCTACACTAGCTGTGTCGAGTATCACATTGTGAGTCGGAGCAGCCAAATCTTGTTTAGTACTTTTGTCGTAGTCGGGGTAGCAGTAACAGACCAAGTTGCTATTTTCTGTATAATTACTAAAACCCAGGGGACACAAATTTCACAAACGGTGGACTCTTGTTTTTGAAAATGACCCCTTTTTTTTATTAATGCATCCGATGGACAGTATCAAGAAAATTTCAACGAATCCTTATTACATTGATACAATCCATTGTTAGGGGCAAAATATAACTTGACCTTTTCAGTCGTAGAGACTACTTTCACCGAAGAGTCAATTCCGTTTTGGCGGAGTGGCGACGTGGGAGACACTGAGTTATGCCAGGTCAAAACTAAAGTTTTAATTTTTTTGACACAGGGCACAGTGAAACCTCTTGGGATATTTTATGAAACAAATTCGAAAGTAGTTTGCATTGTGAAAAAGTCCAGAATCTCATTTCTCCGACCCACTGATTTCTTAGAAACTGCCCTGTACTTCCCTCACTTCATTCCTGTGCCTGATTCAGGTAAGTTAAATAGAAATATGTAAGCATAATTGGCTACGGATATAATAAAGTCGTTCAGTTATAATTGAATATTTGTAGAAGAGGCAGCATCACATACAACGACTCTGCTCAAGTATTTGGAAATCATGGACAACATTGAATCCACACTTGATGAACCCCACAAATATAAAATTGAGAAAAGAATTCGAGGAAACAAGCAAAACTCAATGGAGATATGGGATGAGCTGGCGAATCTTATAATAGAAGCTGATCCTCACTCAGAGGTTCTGGTTAGTTTGGATATACTACTTGATCTGACTTGACACCAATCTGTGATTTAATTCTAGGAACGGCGACACTTCGTGGGCATGTTGACTAATAAATTACGAGGACTAGGTGTTCATGGAACAGTTATCATGAAGAACGTGATACAGATTTTATCTACTTGGGACAGTGAGAATGAAGTACAAGTAGCACATACTTCGATGGACACAACCAGTAGCGACGACACTGAAAGAGGAAGTGTTTCCCAATTTTTTATGGGGAGTCGTTTAGGAGCCAATATCACCTATCGAATTCTCATGCAACTGCTTAGTCATCGGTATGGAAATACGTCCATTGAGTGCATAGTTGATGTGACTAAATTTTTCCTATTTTAGTTACATGATTGGAAGAAACACATTGATTCTCCAGGCTATTGTGAGCAAATTTGCATCAGAAAGAGGTGATCAAGAGGGAGTTCATATACTGACATCGTTCAATGATCAACGAACTGCTCAACTTACACTCCTTCGTTGTTTTTCATTACTTGATCTCTGTGATCGGCCTGGGGAGTTTGTCCATGATAATTGGAGGTGAGCTTATCAGATAATTTCATGGAAGTCCAATGGAAACATTTTTATCATTAATTATTTAGTGAGAATGGACTCAAGGTTGCAAACTTGATTAACTGTCGGGCATTGGATCAACTAGTTATTGGAAAAATTCCAGAGTTTTGGCCAATTAAGTTAGTAGAATTATTTTGCAACTCTGTCACCGGCGGTTTAGCTATTCGGAGTCGCGTGAACCATTTAAAACCGTCCATGGTGCTGGACTATGCAGATGCTGCTGGGCGAGCATTGTAAGTTCTAGTTTGACAATTACATTTGTTTGCTTCAATGTAACAGATCGTTATAATAAATTCTTTCTGTGTTGTTTTCATAGGTGGTGTAATGAAGATTCTCCTGAGCATCCATTCGAGGATTTCCTTATTGGCGCTTGCCAGTACAATGCGTTGGCGTTTTATGCAACTTCATTGCAACAGTATCGTCAGATGGATACTGAGAGATCCGTCTTACGTGAGGCTTGATTTATACAAAATTGTCAAATGGGAGGGAAACGAATGAAGATTTTTTTGTTATAGGAATTTTTTATAGTGGAGTTTCTGATTTCTTTCTTCGAAGTCCACAAGCAGCGCTCTCTCGTCTCATATCTATTCCCCATCAGAATTTGCGTGATGCTCCTTATTTTTGTACAAAAATCCTTGGAATTCAGGATCAGTCCCAGTATCTTCCAAATATTTTTTTTGAGAAAGTAAGCTAACTTTGACGTAGTTTGTCTGAATCAAATTCTTATTTCCTGTAATTCTTAGATTGTGAACTTGTTCCAAATATTTGGTTACACTTACGGAGTTCAACGACTGGCTGAGGAAGCGCTTGGGATCTGCCGGGACGATCGCTGGGTCAGAATTATGAGTGTGTTGGGATTCAAGAGTGCCCTCACGTTGAGAGACTACGAAAGTGCTTTTCAATTTATTTTGTGCATGCAAAAGCAGTCAATTGGTCCTAGTGGACAACTTCTACTGGGGAAAGAAAGAGAATCTTCGATCAGGACATTTGTGACAAAGGTTTTAGAAAACAGAGATATTGATGTCTTGGTTGGGCTCAAGACAGAAGCATTCTCAGACACCATACGAGATGAAATTGAAAAAGTTCTTCACGCACAAGCCAAATTATCTGACCCTTTGGCAGAAGACAGTGTCTACCAAATGGTCTACTTCTACCACCTCTGTCGCCGAAATTTTGAAAAAGGTTTTAACTACATTGAACAAATATTTTCTTTGAACATTGTTTGTGTGATTTGACTATGCAATAATTTTTGTTTTTCTTTTACAGCCGCAATGATCATGTTAGAGCGCGTAACTCAAGTAGGAATCAAAGGAAAAGGAAGAGGAGCGTTGGAAATTCAGAGGGATGCGTATCTCGACATCCTTAGCTGTATTTCGCTTACAAATGAGGATACAGCGAAGAAAATTCAGATTGGGTCAGGTGACAATAGTAATGTCGATGATTGGCTCATCGTGCTGCAAAACACAAAGATATCAGTTACTCCAGAATCTGTAAGATTTCTTGTTCTGGCACTTGAAACATTAATTCAAACTCTTAACCTTTTATTTTGAACAATTACTACCTATTCTGCAGATGCCAGTTGAAGATCACTTTGGAATTATGGAACGAGTAAAGTCTTATGAAAAGATACGTCGTGAATGTGAGCTCTGTATCTCACTATTACTTCTCCAAGATGAACAGGAGGTCGATCCAGTCAAGTATTTTTGTAAGTTCGTTCTATAATTGGTTTAGAATATTTTAAAATTCTGTTACTTTGACAGATGAGCGTGAGCGGGCTGAGGCCTGTGTGAGCAATTTAGTTTCAATTCACCACTATGATCAAGCTATCAAAGTAGCCCAAATGTGGGAAATCTCCTACCTCCCTGTTATTAGTACATTTACGAAGACTTGTGTCAACTTGGTCTACAATATTAAACCTGCCAGTGGGGATCCAGCTGATTATGTGAGGCATCTCGAACTCTCAGGTAAGATTTCCGTGTTAATTCCTTCAAGCTGCCATGATAAGAAAATTTATTCTCTTATTTTTTTGTAACAAGAATTACCAAATTCCAATGCAAGTGTTCCTGATCTTGCTTTCTTGCTCCTGAAGAAATATATCTCAACATTGGAGAAGCCAAAGGAGTCCAAATTACACCAAGAAGCTACTACTGTTCTCTTGCAACATAGTATAAACCTTCCACGATGGCTTTTGGAGTCGTACAAGGTAGACATATTTCGCTTTGTTACTAGAAATAATTCCTTTCCATATTCTTGATTGTCTGGTAATATTCTTAGAAACGTGATGTAAACCAACTGATTCTCTGCTTCATGCGATATGGTGACTGGGAAGAAGCTGCTGATTTATCTCTCGAAGTACTCGACGTAGCACTAGGAAGAAGAGATTCAAAAGAATTTGATCCGAGTGTACAAGTAGTCACTCCATTTCTACATCTTCCAATCATCCCATACAATACAATAGAAGATTTGGCTAATCAAATGAACCAATACACCAAAAGTCAGCCAAAATTGGTTGATGTTATCCAAACGCTTAGAGAGCGATGTGATGACTTTGTCCTTCGAGTTTTAGAGACGAGACAAGAACGGAGACTCATGTTTACTGCCTAATATCCGTTCTTGTCATCATCACCTCTCCTCTAGCTCAAGTTTGAACCTAATGAATGATTACTTGTGTTCAATTTTTATTATCTCGGGGTTTAGTTTAAAAGCGTGTTTCTTATTTCCCATGAAAAGTCTTGAGGGAGATGAATATTCAAAAATTTCAAATTAGTAAAATTTCAATTTCTTTTCAATCAGTTTAGCAGCATATCAATTTCATTGATAGTTTGAGTTCAGTTGAGTATCAGTATTGAATGTCTTTAAAGATATTCCTATATTATTACAAATAATTTCAGGTAAATTAGTAAAATTTACGAACTTAAATTGATAACTTTAATTAATGGCACCTTTACTACCCCCTTTTTCAATACTTCTTGAGTAAGGGGTGGCTCGACTTCCAAAATGTGTCGTCGAACCGTTCCCAGTCTTTGTTGACTTTTGTGCTCCAGTTTTTGAGTTGACATCTTGAGGTGTATTTACTTGAAAGACACATGTCCTCGAGAGTCCTCTCCCTTTGTTTGAGTTTGCGTCGTGGAGATGAAGAGCATATGCTCTGTCTGCAGTTCCAAAGATCAAACATATGGAGTAGATGACTAGACCTATCAGCATCCAAATTCCGAATCTTGCCCAAGTTGGTCCAGTCAAGTTCATGATGAGATATATATTAGCTAAAATGCTCAATCCTGGAATAAGTGGAACAAATGGAACCTGTGGTAATGTCAAAATATCGTTTTAAAAATTGAACAGTATGAATTTAAGAGATCAATTGGACATATTTAATAATAAAGTACCTTGAATGACAATTTTGCTCTTGAAACAGGTTGGGCATAAAGTGATAAAAGACAGAGAGCCATGAGAAGACCCAATAATACCAAGATGATGATGTACCATGGATTACCATCAGCGATTTTTTCAGATGCGAAAGCCGCCGTCATACAAAATGCCAATGTCAATATACCTATTCAAAATTGAATATCAATTAGTTAAAAATTTATAATCTATGCTTAATGAAATTGAATTACAGTAAGCAAATACAGTCCATCCAGAGTATAAAGACGTGAGTACGGTGGGTGTGGTAATCTGGCGATTGTTGTAACTCTGTTGGAAAAAACTTAAGACTGTGCCTCTATTGGTTGGTGAGTCATCTGGAATACAAATGTCATCAGCTCCTTCAGAATCTTTCCGGTATCTAACAACAATTAAATCTTTTAAATATTTAATTTAATAATTGAAAAAAATAATAATTTTTTTTTGGAAACATCTATAGGTTGAATGCCCCAATCCTCACCGTAGCACTAGGACACAAATGGAGACGACTGTGTATGCCGTAAGTGTACCGATGGACATCATGTCAATCAATGCGTCAAGATCAAACAAAGCAGCCATGAGACCTAAATATAAAAATATCGATGTAAAAAAAAATACTTTTTTTCTAGAACGAACCAGTAATGAAGGTATGGCCACATTATTACCTCCATAAGTTCCCGCCAGGATTGTGGCTGTAAGTGGAGTTTTATATCGTGGATGTACTTTTGCCAAAAATTTAAAAATTACTCCATCACTCGCCATTGCATAAATCACCTAAAGGTAAGAAAATTTGATATACTAATTCAAATCTTTGGGATCAATACTTCCAAATTTAATAATTTACCCGTGGCATTGGGAACATTGACCCCAACAAGCTAACCAAACCAATAATTAATGCTTTACAATAATTATTTTGTTTTTACAATTTCTTTATGCTCATGTTCATACCTTGTCGACAGCCCAAAGAGAGCTCCAATCGTCACAATCCATTTTCCTATTGGAAAATCAACATATGTAAATGCTTCAGGAAGAGGTGCCACGGCATCCTAAAATATGAAAAAAAAAATAATATCATTTTTGATAATAAAAAGTACTTTTACGTACTTGCAGGTAGTATGGAACCATCATGGTGAGAACCGTTGAAATTCCAAAATATGCCAAAAATATAAATAAAAGTGAAAAAATAATTGCAAGTGGAATGGCTTTCTGTGGATTTTTGGCTTCTTCGCCTGTTGTAGCAATGACATCAAATCCTACAAAACCGTAGAAACAAGTAGCCGCTCCTTTCATAATTCCTGCCATACCGAACGGTGCAAAACCACCATTCCCAATTTTCCCTGGAGTTTCATGTGCAGTCCAATTCCCATTGGATGCAACTGCAACTGTATTCGCATCAATTGCCCAATTAGATGGATCGGCTAAATTCAGTAATAATTGTAAATGATAATTCAAAAACAAATAAAATACCTAAAGTAAACAAAAAATTTACCAAAGATGGCTCCAGCTACGACTACGAAGGACACAACTGCGAGATTGAGTACTGTAAAGATACTATTGAATAGAGAAGACTCCTTTACTCCAAATGCTAGTACACCTAAATCAAAAAATATTTTGATTGGCTCTTAAAATAAACTACCCTAGGGTCATTCACCCCAAGTAAAAAGGTCAATGACCTACATGTGACAAGAAGAGTAATTCCAAAAGCAAAAAAATCAACATAATGAGCCAAAAATCCAATATGAAGAGGTGCATACTCTGTAAAGAGTGCTCGCATAGAGTTGTTACAGAGAGAGTCAACGTAACCAGAATAACCTTTGGCTACACTAGCGACACCTGAATTAAAACAACCAATCAAATCATTATACTTTCTTCTTTCAGTTTCATTAACATTTAATTTAACAAAAAGGACAACAATTACAATAATTATTAAGTACCTATGACATACTCCATAATAAGATTCCATCCAACAATAAAAGCAATGAGTTCACCGACGCAGACGTAGCTGTAAACATATGCAGAACCCGCCTTTGGTACTCGAGATCCGAATTCTGCATAGCATAAACCTGATTACAATTGCAAATAAAAAAATGATGCATTAGTCTATGAGTCCTTAGTACTTAATAACTCATAAAAATTCAGTAGTTGCAAAAATTCTTTATCATTTAAATAATGAATTTGATTCATACTGACAGGTTATTTTTTCTTTTGTCCTTGAATAAAATTTTAGGAAATTGAGTTAATTGATTTCTAGATGGTAGTTTCTATCATATATCTTTAGTCTCTAATGTGCTAATATCATTCGGGACATGATGGCTAACAAAATGTTTGAATAATATAAGTTATACAAAAAGTAACAATTTTAACACTTCTTGTACTAAAAAATATTTAGAACATCCTTGTAAAAACTTGAGGAATTATAATAATACTTTAGACAAACGTATAACCTAGATTTAAAATATCCTTTAAGAATAGGGTCTAATAGGAGTTAAAAATAGTTAATAAATTGGCACACGAGGCCTTTGCCTCGTGTAACATTAACATTGCGTTTGCAAGTGATAGAATGAGTGTTAATAACATAAGCAACAGGTGAGGTGAATATATAACATTTGTGTTAATTGAGTCCTAACTTTTGGCGAGAAATAAAAAAAATAAAAGTAATGATTGACATGTTCTATACTTATTTCTTGGGTTACCTGCGAGTACAGATGCAACTGCGGCAAAAAGGAATGAAATGACGACAGCAGGTCCGGCATTATTTTTAGCAACAGATCCAGCTAGAACGTATATTCCAATACCAAGAGTACTACCAATTCCTAACAAGGTCAAGTCCAAGGTCGACAGCACACGTTTGAGCTCACTTTGCTCCGAGCGATCTAGCACTTTTCTTCGAGTTAGTTTCCCTAGAAGTGACGCAAAGCCGTTCATTTTCAAACTACTTTCTCTTGACGATGACGATGAAGTGGCTATAAAAATATAGAAAAAGAAAATAAATCTAAAAATAATATAACAACTTTTTAATAAATTTCACTAAAAGTGTTTTAGATTAATAGTGTATTAAATGTGTTTAGCTCTCAATCAGAATCAATAGTAAGGATTCAAAAAATTTATTAACTCAAACCACACTAACCGTTGGCGAACGCTAATATTATTATTATAGTTGATTAAAACCGAAAACTAACCAGAAAACGGTACTAGCAATACCCACTTCAGCAGGAGTGACCAATAAACAAACCGCAAAATACTTGTCAACACTCTGATAGGCTGTCATTAAGTTTAATAAATTCCAAGTGTAAATAAATATTAGTACTACTACCTTGTTAGCAAAAAGATATATTTTGTTAGATAATAAATTATACAGTATAATAAGATATGGTGAAGATCAATGTAAACGATATTGTGAAAAATTGGAAGTGTGAGCTCTAATATAGCCTACGGCACTGATTGAAATAACATGGAACAAATTTTTCGAATTTAATTAAAAAATTGATTGAAAAATCTTTCGAAAATCACTAAAAAAATTTAGTTTCAACTTAACATAAAGCAATTTTTTAAATTCCATTGTTCCTTACTTAATTTTTAAAATGTCTGAAAGGTGTTATTTTCGTTGANATAACATGGAACAAATTTTTCGAATTTAATTAAAAAATTGATTGAAAAATCTTTCGAAAATCACTAAAAAAATTTTAGTTTCAACTTAACATAATGCAGTTTTTTAAATTCCATTGTTCCTTACTTAATTTTTAAAATGTCTGAAAGGTGTTATTTTCGTTGGCCTTCTTTGTAATCTTAAAAACTATGGGAAGAGTTTTGACAATTAATAGTCAATTTATCGACTAATAATTCTTTTTAAAGTATTAAAAGTTTATGAAAATCATTGAAAAGTATTTAAATAAATTCGATAATCAAAACCTCTACCATCTCTACAACAAGAGTTATGTTTAATTTTTAATTTACAATGTTAAATATTCCTCTATCGAAAAAATCTGCTGTCAAAAAATTTCAATTTTCAAAAGAAAGAAAAAACCATAACTCCTCTTTCAGTGATCGTCGTAGAGACTTGATTTTTTGGACATGGCACCATATTTTTCAATGCTCGTTCCGAATCTTAGATCAAAAAAAAAAAAAAAAAAAAAAAAAAAATTTTTCGAAATCAACCACTTCTTATAAAACCACTACTACTGCTTTCCCCAGGAAAGGGCATGGACCAAAAGTCTTTAAAATATACTGTAAGATTGTATGTATTTAAAAATTTAAAATCTCCTGGATTATATATGCTAATGTTAGTAAAATTATGATGTAAAATAAAATTTTTCAATTAATATTTCTATTAAATACTATTGGATAAAAAAAAAAGTTATAGAATAAGAATAGTTAATAAATTAATTGACTTATTGGTTAGTCTTTAAAAAAGTGTTTGAGATATGAGAATGACTACTGAAGTTATGAGTAATGCATAGACAATTACTGAACATGGAGTCAAATTGAGTCGAGGTCAAAATTCAGGAGAGGTGAACTCTAATTAAGGATAAGGATATTAACTTACTACGTTTTAGACTTAATAGACTTCTCATAAAGAAAATAATAATTATATTATTGAAAATTAATAGTTTTGAAAATAATCTTGGAAAATAAGGAATAAAGAAAGACTCCATTTGATAGTATCATCTACTTAATATTCCATTCTCATGCTTCATCAATAGGTTTTACTACTGATAAATAATTCCAAATAAATAATAAATAATGGACTTAAACCTTGTGTAAACTTTATGGAAAACTTTTTCCAAATCTATTGGAACTCATAAATCAACATTTCCTACCAATTATTCTCCTTTTCTGTTATATACTTTTTTTTATTTTTATTTTTATTTTTTTAAATAAAAATTTAAAATAAAAAAGTGCTATGAATAGGATCATTTCCTTACCCTCAGTCTCAACTATGTGTGGTAAAGAGCGTGTTAAGTGGATGACCGATTGAGTTGAATTTTGAGGTAACCCACACTAGATAATGTACAATATGTCAATGAAACCACAACTAGGGATGTGGAAGTTTTCCCTTATGTTTGCTAAACTATAGCTGTCACTGTCAAGAACTCTAGCACCTGCTCAGTGCTCACTACTTACTCTTAATTCCAAAATATAATCAGCGCCGTTTGCTAGAATTTGTTTTTTCGAGAAACTCCGGATTTCCTGGCTTTCTCGACCACTGTAATTTCCAGAATGAGGAAGTTCTTATTGGTGGACAAGGCTATACGACTCAACTGGTCAACGATGATGGTGTTAAGTTAAATAGCCTTTTTATACATAGTCACACACTTTCACACAAAATTATTTACCTACTAACACAACTTTTAGTTAAAATCGCTCCGAAGCGTGTGCTACTGATAGTCTATAATATTCTACTAGGAAGAATTTTCTAATTACTGTAGAGTGGAAACCTCATTAAGTCCATCCTATTTCCATGTAAATTCTTTGGGCTAATTAGAATTATAAAAACCTTTTTGACTTGAGCAGGTGGTAATCAAATGTAAATTCAATAATACTTGGAATTCCCAAACCAATTGTAACAATAGGAAGTTGTTGAAGAGCGACAATCTCAGTAGTCAGAGTCACATCAGTCTAGTCACTAATAGTTCGTATATAATAGGATACAAGGGAATAATAAATAAAAAAAAGCGAACTATCCAAAGTACTATTATACTATAATAGTCATGATTTTTATATTTTATTCTGATTGGTTAGAGACAAGGCTGACCCCATTCTGTAGTGATTTTTCTCTAGAAGTTCATAATGAAAATTAGAATGTAGAGACGGAAGTTTTGGAAAAACCCAATTTCCTCTAGCCCTTGGTGTATGAACAATGGATATAAATTATCCTTTTGTTTAGGAACATTATTTAGGAAGCTAGAGCACTTTGAACTTGAACTCGGGAGTATCTTCTTTGAATGTGACACCGAGCTCAATTAATTTCTTCCACGCTTGTGCGAAATCAGTAAAAAATTTTGATTCGTCTTTTCCATATATCTCCACCCATTTCTTGAATTCTTTGTCTTTAAGAAAGACCATGTCTGCTGGGAGCATCTAATGATATTATCAAAGTAAAGTTTTAGGTGTAATCAGTACAAATCTTAAGGTGTATTCAAATATACCTTAAGATGAGTATTAAAAATTTATAAAAAATTTTTTAATTTACCATAAGTTCTCCAGTTTCTTTATCTTCAAATTGTTTAGGTCCATTCCATTTCTTCTCTACCCATGTCTTCTGAAGGAGTTCAGTATAAAAACTGTTGGAGAAACTTGTTGGAGAGGCTGTCCAAGGTCCTTCAAATCCTGATCGTTCAGAGTGACACTTACCCAATGTATGAGCTCCAATCAAAACTGTAATTTCTTGGTCATTGAATCCCATTCGATAAAAAATATCACGTGCATGTTGTGGTGTAGGATTGGCACCATCTGGGAGACGTCCATCTGGTGTACATTCACTAGCAGTTCCATCTAGGTAGTAATATTTAGAATTACTTAATTTTTGATTTTCTTTTGTAGGTATAATGTAATGATGACGTGATGAGCCAGAAACATAAAAAGTCTTTAGAAAACTTACCGACACGCCCTGCCCTCCAGGGAATAATTGGACCTCCCTTAGAGTTAAAAAAAAAATTAGCAAACAAACTAGACATTTGAGATATGATATAATATGAGATAATCAAAATAATTACCATTTGTTGAATGGCAACTACTCCAGCAAGTGTCCAGAGGTCTCCGTAAGAAATCCATGAGTACTTTTGTTTAATTTTTTCAAGTTTTTCTCGAGCAACGTGTAGTCCAGCATTTGCGTCATGTTTGGACTCTGGTTCAAATCTCATAGTAGCTTTGAGTGAGCCACCAGTACCACTGACCTTGTCAAAGGTCCCTGATGCATGCCATGCAAGACGTAAGAAAACAGGTCCATATGATCCATAGTCATAATTTGAATCTTCTTCTAAAATTTTGGCAATGTCGTCATATACCTATAAAATAAAGAAATAATTCTTAAGAAATTTGGCTTAATGGGAGTAAGAGTTAGAGTAATAAACTAGAAATTTCTGTACTTTTTAAAAGATTTTGAAGACGTTACCTTCAACTTTATAAACCTGTTCTTACTCAATCTGTTTACTCAATTATTAGACCAGTTTACTGGAAAATTATACTGATAATTTACTTCTAATCTGTATATTCATTCATATATAATAATTTTAGTAAACATCGTGCTGCCGGATGATTATTTACTATCGTTACCTTTTGATATTTAGTTCTTGGACTTTCGGTTTTTTCACATGAAGGATTATTCCCTGTAGTGAAACAATAATATTAATTGCGATTTTGGTAATCATTTTTAATTAGAAGTAAATATTTAGATTGATTTTAGGTACTACCTTTTTGCCAATTGAGAAAAAAGTAGTAACCACCGGCTCCTGCAGCTGCTCCAATAACTGCTGATATAAGTCGTCCGCCACCGTCACCGCCACCGCTTTTTTGTGAACCCGCTTCACCAGCTTTTTCTGCAAAAGTTCGAACCAATGGGAGAGCTCTTGATCTAGCCCCACCACCAATCACCATTAGTCCACTACCCGTTCCACCAAATCGACCAATCAGTGGAGATCGAAGTAGTTTAAGAGCCACAGACGCCATTATGGTGTTATTTTCACAATTTTTAATCCAGGTACTGTTTAAAAATTCTTTTCTTTTTCGGATTTCAGGATTCCCAGTGTTTTGAATTTTCAAATTCGAGCTACTAATGTATGCCTTGTCAAAATGGTTCTGTTGAGCCTAATAGTTTGAAATTATGATATATTTTTCTTTCTTTGTTGATTGTCCAGAGAGTTGCGGCTTTTATGATTATAAGTAAAGAGAGGACAAACAAAGGTTATTTTTTGGAGCCCAAGGACAAATTTTGGATCAAAACATCTAGGATATGTGAAAAAATCTATTCTTCTCTGAATTTGTCCAAACTTCGGTACTCTAAATGCAACTCAACTCAAACTTTTTTCGACTATGTAATAACGTTAAATTAAACACCACCATGCGTTCGGAAGCCAAAGAGCAAGAATAGTCTCTTTTGGTTGCGGCATGTAGTAAACAGAATGACCAGTTGTTTAGTAGTAAAAAAATTTACGGTTTTACTTCTGAACGTACGCTACCAACGTTGATGGTTTGATTCAATTGTTTGGGAATTTTGCTTAAACAGATTCAATTTCATTAATTTTTTTTAAAGAAGTTTATTTGACTTATTTAGTTCGCCCAATCAAGAGGGTAGGGATTTGAGATTCCCATAGACAAACTTTGCGATATTCCTGCTGCGTCTAATCAGGCCCAGCTCTTTTTATGTTTATGTTTAAACAACCCTTTCAGATGTCTGCTAACGTGGTTGTATTACTATGCATACTTCCCCTACTTTAGATGAAAGGGGGTGAAAACTTAACATTTATTTTACTCACTTGGGAAAACATTATTCTCATTTTTGCATTGTAGCATGGGTCCAGACGCCTAATCACGAAGACACGTGTGCAGTCTGTCTCCAGACTTAGTCAAAGTCCTTAAGGACTAAAAAGCCAACAGAAACAGTCTCTTGTATCAATACAGTGCTAGATTGTTAGTTTAGCTCAAAAAAATGGCACCGATATAGACCGGTAACCTCTGCACACTGCTTAACCCGTATGACAAATCGATTATATACAGTGCGTTCGAATAAGAAAGCGAATTTCCGGCGAAATGAAATCACAAAAAAATTAAAATTTATAGACATTCAGACATTTGGACCGCTGCTGACGGTTTATCATTTTGAAAATCTTTGCTTTGATAGTTAACTTTATTTGAAAGTGAGCAAAATACTAAAATTTCATCGAAAACATATTTAGTCAGGTAAAACACCATATATCTCGTATTTTGGATTCAAATTTGAAATAATCATACTGCTGATTAATTGTTATGCTGAAGCAAACACCGTCTGCTGATTGTAATTAGCATTAAGTATCAGCCCATCCCATCCTAGCAAATCAAACTAACAAAAAATCTTAATTCAAATTTTGGTACAATGCCCAACAATGTAAACTCTGATTAATAGTAGAGCAAGGTAAATTTTATGTGTCCAATTTGTTTTCACATTTCACCTAACTGACAGACATCCATCATCGTTTCGTTTCTTAGTTTAGTTACCTAAAACAATTGAAATCAATCATTTCAAGATAGTTTTTATTTTTATCAGAGGAAATTTAGATTCGGATTTTTCTGGATTTATTTTATAGGACATTTTTAAAAAGCAAGTATTCATCAGCGGTAAATTTTAGTAGAGAAAAAAGCACCGTCCGCTGACTTAATTATCCCATTGCACTAGTGTTACGATTTTTTGTTAGGAGGCAATGGGCTGATACTTAGGGCTGATTACAATCAGCGAATCGTGATTTACTTCGACAAGAATTAATCAGGATTATGAAATATTTCAAATTTGAATCCGAAATACGAGATATCTCTTGTCATACTGACTGGGCACACACAGTGAAACAAAAGGGAGTAGTAGTCAGAATGTATAATGAGCCAAAATTGACCCAAATTCTATTGGTATGTGTGAAGTTAAATAAAAAATAGTTTGTCTCATGTAGCAATAAGTTACAAACATTGTACACTAATATGGTAATCAAAATTTAAGATTTCCAGACGTTGGCAACATCTACAAGAGATGGTGAAACTCCGTGCCACAAATTAGGGTCTGGCAGGGACCCCAGAGGTAATTTTTTTGCCGTGCTACAGATGCTTGAACAGTCAAGAGGTAAAGCGACCTTTTACTGTAGTATGACAAGAGATATACGATGTTTTACCTGACTGAAGAGGTGTTCTATGATTTTTTTTTTGTGTTTTGCTCACTTTCAAATAGAAGTAACTATCAAAGAAAAAAATTTCAGAATGATAAACCGTCAGCAACAGTGCAAATGTCTGACTGTCTATAAATTTTGAATTTTTTATGATTTAACCATGCGTGAAATTCGCTTTCTTATTTCAACGCACTGTAGATATAGAAAATTAACGCTTATACATTTTTATTTAACTTTTCAATTGTTACCAACTAACCTTATCATTTAAATAGTGAGAATGTATATCGGTACAAAGAGTAAGACTAAATTAGTTATAGTAACTAACTAGATTCCACAATGACATTAACAATATTTTACTAACAACACTAATAAAAAATTTTTTTTTGGTGTGACCCGAAAGCAATGTTTACACTGCCGACGTTTGCATCAAACCGGCAAAAAGTAGTCTTTTTGACGGAAAACAGTAGTTCACCAATAGTAGTAATATTATCTGAACCAATCCAAAGTTCACATTCGTAATTTCTTGTAGCTCACTATCATTACATGAGTTAATATTTCCTACTCCTTACATCAGTTTAATTTTATTTGAAACTAATTACAAATCTCAAAGTAAGATAAATAATAAATCCAGCAGCCGAGTGTGGAGTTGATTTATTAAAATAGTAAAATTGTCCTATTTTAAGTTTAAAAGGAGAATATGAATTCACTATAGAATTGGCTATGTGGTTCCTTCCCAAAAATCTTGTCTTAACCTTCCAAAGGTCAATGATAGAGGATGAGTCATGATAAATTTTACCAGCAGATGGGAATGTTGTCCCAATGCAAATTATAACAGAAATGGCAACAATTAGAAATAAAATAAAATGGATGATAGAAATTTTATAGTGAAATCTTATCATAGTCGAACTAAGTATTATGGTTGCTGCGAAAAATGAAAAAATTAAAGCAGGAATGACTCCATATGCGAAGCAATTGTTACATTTTCGATTCAAAATTTCCAAAGCGCGAAATACTTTAAAATATTCTTTAGTAGAAACCGTCCAATCCAATAATATTTGTTCTCTCTTACTCCTTCTAGAACATCCATATAAAATGTATAAGTATTTTATAATGTTTCTGGTTTGTGACTTAAATAAAAAATGGCATCTCACATTTTTATTGCGCATAACCAAATGGGCACGTGATACGCATATGTAGCTATGAAAATAAGATGGCTCACAATGGCACACAATCCTAGATATATTATCCAACCATCGTAAAATGAAAATAGTACTTGAATTATAATTTTTTTATAAAGGTCAATTTCCGTTAAATGTTTGTCCAAAACGGAATAGTAATAACGTGATGATGACGGGTTAATGAAAAATATGAAATTAATTAAAAAAGAAATGATACAAGCAGAATATGGGGCATAGTATAAAGTCGTATCCAAATTCCAATACGCATGCGTATATTTTCTCAAAACCTGTTGTGGTCGCACTTGGAACGGATTTCCTAGATGTCCTAAGGTTAAATCCGGATTAAAAGATTTTTTTTCTTACAAAAATAATTCGTACAAAATAAAATTTTCTTTTTCAAATTTTTTATATCTTAATAAACTTACTGTAGTCGAAATTCTCATCAAATATGAGGAACGTATTTAGAAATTCAACAAGTTCATCCTTATGTCGTAAGAGATTAAGATATAGAAATGTTCCAAGTGAATATCCTACAAACCAGGCGATATCCACAATAATAACTTCAACACAGTTTTGCTTTAGGGAAATATTCAACAATTGAACCAATTGGAAAAGAATGTGACAACTTAATAGAACCACATAGAACCAAGAGAAATAACGTTTTTGTAAACTCTGCTCAGAGGTCATTAACCTTTCTTTTTGGAAATTATAAGTTAAGAATATAATATAATTTGATTGAAATGCTGAAAATATTTTAGAAATTGTTCTTCTTGAATTTTCAATATTGACCATGACCTTAACACTTCGGCACTAGAGTTAGTTCTCTCACGTTTGTCTCCATATTAAAGTCTACTAGTTAACAAATCTTTCTCCAATTGTAAAAAATATTGATGTCTCTTAAATTTCTGACCTGCGCTGTAATAGTTAATTGACAAAATAATTTATAATAATTCGTATTGACGTATAAAATTATTATTTATTCACATTCAGTCAAAGTATATAATTAATGAAGAAATATATTTACTAAATACTAGACCATATAATTTTAATAAGTCAATCAAGCTGCCAAGCATGAGAAAATAATAAATAATCTAAATGAAAATTACTAATGGTAATCGATGAAAATATAGCAATTTTAATTATACTACTAATCCTATACAAGTACAGAGTATTATTTTAAGTTTGACAATTCCATATCGATTTTATAAAAAGTTAAGGTGTCTGGTAGACAAATGGAGCTTACTTTTCCTGGTAAGTTCTTTTACTGGTAAGTTGAATTGGCTCAAAATGACGTTGTAGTATTAGTAATATTCTTCAGTAAAAGTAATGAAAAATTCTCAATTGCTGACTTAAACTAACACTCTGTACATGTTTTGAATTTATAATTATAATTATTATTATTCATTTATCGCTATTCATCAGTATTCCTGTAGAATTTATTCTGCATTACCACAATTCGTTATTATAGGAAAATGTTTGTGGTTACTATGTTCCAAGGTTTTGTTGCTAAAAAATCGTTGTTAACAAAATTTTTTAATAAGTGGTTAATTAAATTCAGTCTTCTTGGCACATTTATTGATTAATAAATATATTTTTTTTTCTGTTTATAGAAATGTTGAGCCGTGTGACTCGCATTCCAGTTGCATCGGTGGAACCGACACTCCTTCAGATAGAATATCCCATAAATCAATCTAACAATTTTTTAGATCTATTCGATACCAAAAATCCATGTTCTGAAATTCTACAAGGTTCTGAATGTAAAAACTATGGAATTCATGTCTCTTCAAATGGTCTAGTTTTTGCTACAATCAGTGCCTACAACTGTCATCACAACTTAGTTCTTCGTCCAGATGACATTTGGCTAGCAATTATGACCCAATTTTCTTTCTACATCAATGCCAATGCTGAAAAGTATCGAAAATTTTTTGTTAATTTTGAAGGTCAGAAAAGATTGTCAGTAACTGTACCTGGAAGTCTTCGTACTGCATCATATGATACGATTGTCAAACTTCTTATAGAAGAAATTCATAAAAATTTGACAGATTCTAAAATTAAAGAATGGATCTTACCGAATTTTACTACAACCACAAAAACAGACAAGATGAGCGCAGGGATAGTATTTATGGGGACAATGAAGAAATATTTTCAATATTATTGTACTTTGTTATGTGGTATACCAAATATATTCCTTCAAGGATCACTAGAAGATTGGAAAGAAATATATCACCGTGTGGAAAAATTGAAGGAATATGACCTTGACATGTGGGTCAATATGCTTAGACCAATACTTCAAGAATTTATAAATGCAAAAAAAGGAATAATCAATACGTCCTTTTGGTCAAAGATATGTCACTACAATGGAGGTTCAGGATCCCCTGAAATCAGCGGTTGGATCACAGTTTTCTGTGCCTTTAGTAGTGATGGTGTGTGGCAAGACGATGAGATTCAACAATTTAAGCGAAAAGTATATAGTAAAAATAATTCATCTGAAGAAGTAATTCATCCAATGGTAAAAAACAGACTATCGTTTGAGAAATTTCGTCAAATCCTGTCGAAGAAAAAAAAACCAACGGTGACAGAAGTACAGTCCATGACGCATGCTCCGTCTGGGTTTTGGTTTGATGTGAATAGGCTTTCTCCAGGAATTGTTGAAGCTGATCTTCTTGTTAACGACAATGGAACAGAGTATGATACTGTTCTTTTGGCAGGATCACTAGGAATCAACATTGAAAAAGTTACTCTAAAACCTGCAATTGGATGGATGATTGGTCTCCGGAAGGAACAGAATATCAAAATAAAGGATTAAAAATATCCAAAAAGGTTATTGAACCCGTTGAATTTTATAATATTTCTTAAAAATTATTATGAAATAATGGTAAATTCATTAAATTTTTTAGTTAAAAAAAATTCTTATAAGGTTGGGTTTGAAGAGTGTACTCATGTAAACAATGATACTTTAAGGTCTAAAACAAAAATAAACAAAATTAAAAAATTTCAAAAGAGATCTAAATTAATCCTTTTGTGTCTATTGTTATAATTTTGGTTCATTTAACTCATCCATTGTCAATTTATAAGGTCCATGACCTATTCAGAATCATTAAACTTTTTACCAAAATTTCACTTTGTGTAATTGTTGAGTATAATGATCATGCTAAAAGGATTAACGCACTATCTATATAATTGTTAATTAAAAGTAGAAACAAAAGTGGTAGCAAAATGTCGGTCTAAATTCGCTCAGTTTCACCTGTGTATGAATATGTGAATAACTCTAAGGATTTGGCGACACCTTCGATGGTATATAAAGCTACAGAGAGATAAATTCTCATAAATTAGTAAGCAGTTGAAATTGTTTGAAAAATTTTTTTTTTAATTTAAAGTAAAGTGGAAGGTTTGGAAAAGAAAAATTAAAAATGAGACCTTCGACAAAAAATTATATTTTACTAAACCTATTTCTATTACTTGTGGTGGTAACAAATTTCCAGGTAAATTGTAGATAAATCATGGATTTTTATAATATTGTTAATTAATTTAGTTTTTTTGATTAATCATTTTTGAAAGGTTGTGAAAGGACAAGAAGAAATTCAATGTCTTGGACAAGACTTGAATATGACAGATTCACAAATGAAAGTAATTACTGACTGTCTCACTGAAGCTAAAATTGTATCAATTTGGAAAATTCCTCTAGAAAAAATTTCATGTTTTGGTATATGCATTTTGGAAAAAAAAATGCTTCTTAATTCTAAAGGTGGACTTGATCATGACAAAATTTTAAAATATATTATGGATGTCATGAAACCAGATAAAGTCAAGAAACCACTTGTTCAAGGTGTTGAAAAATGTATCAAAGACCATGGTTAGTTTATGATTTAGTTAGAATTTTGTGGTTTCTAACATAACAAAATATGATGATTCAATGTGGTTTTAACAAATTAATTTTAGGAACCAAAGTTAGGCAACCGAATGACCCGAATTGTTTAGCTTTTATGGAAGTTGGGTCTTGTGTTCATGACGTCTTCCTTGAGGTAATTTCTCTTTTCTATGTTTAAATTCAAATTAATTAATTTAAATTATATATTATATAAATTAATATATATTTTCTTTATTTTATATATATTTTTTTAGATCTGCGTGGAATAAAAATTGGACAAAATTAGAATCAAAATAATGTTAGAATCAAAAGTAGAATGTAACCGTGTCTTTCAATAATATTTCCCTCAAGAAAATCAATTTAAAAAAAAATCAGCCAATCAGATACAAATAAAATTTGAATACTCAAACCTGATTGGTTGAATTAAAAATTTTGAATTTCCTTTATAACTTCCTTATTGAAAGAACCAGTATTTAGTAACTTATTATTCTCAACTAATCCTTGGAATAAATAAATAAATTTATTTCATATAATTTAGTCTAAATTTTTAATAAATCAGTTTAAATGTAAATGATGAAATAGAAAATTAATTTGTGTAAAAAATAATATGAAATCGTATTGCGGTTGACTATAATTAAATACCTGGATCTGAATAACTTTATGTGTAAACTAAATGTTAGCATAATTCATGAACAGACATTTGGATTGATTTGATTGGTTGATTGGTAACTCATTTGTCGACTTGAGCAGTGATTGTCAGTATATCACCGTCACCTCCTTGACTTATACTCCTTGGACGTGGCCAGAAGGATCCATCACAACTCATTTGCATCCTAAAAAATCCCAAAAATTAAATAAAAAAATTAAATAAAAAATTATTATTAAAAAATTAATTGTTGCAATATTGTTAATTTTATAAAAATTAAAGCAAACCTACTGGGTATCCTATCAGTAGAGTTGATGCCCCAAGAAAAATTAAAAAAATTAATCAAATTAAGCCTATCGGAATTGAAAATTCAAATTTTTACCCAAATCTACTTAAATAAATTTGAATTTTTTGAATTTTCTTGAGGCATCACCTCTAGGACACCCTAAAGATGAGCACTGAATAATCGGGTGTTCTATGATTTACAGATATTCCTCAACAAATTTCAAAATTTCAAATTCATGTAATCTCAAATTTGAATATTCATCCTTTCATTTCAAATCTTAAGTTGAACCGTTCCTACTATTTTAAAAAAAAAGGTAAGGAAAAAGTATCCATTGATCATCCAATTTAAAGTAGTTTGACAACTTTATAAAAAAATAAAACCCAACGATTTAGAAACCATGTATCGGGCGTAATTAACTGAATGTGAAATTTTGAATTTTTTAAGGTATCAATAATAGAACACCATGTATTATAAAAATTATTAATTACCAAGTTTCTTGAGGTGGTGAATTAGTCAACAATTGTTTCCCGTCTTTCCTAAAACAAAAATATATTTATACTTTTATAAAAGTCGTTAAAATAATAAATATCCTTATATTCAAATGTTTATTTGAAAAGTTACCCAGTTGACTTAATCAAGTGTTCAGAGCATTACATTATTATAATATTATATAAATATCCTTATATAATATCTATAATAGTGATTGTTGACCTTAAAAATGATAAATATTTTTGACCTAAATTTACCTATCAGTCTTGTTATATGCAAAAGTTGTGCCTGCTCCTGCTGTTATTGTTCCGAATATTTTCACACAATGTTGGCCACTGAGAGGCATTTTCTGCAGATTGTCTAATCACTTTGAAATAAGGTAAAATATTTGTTTCTAGTTTTATATATTAAGAAATACTCCAAGGCTCCACCATGACCACTGTGAAGCTTAATTTAGTAGTAATTGACGCAACAGTTGGTTGCATATTTAAAAACAATTTTCAGTATATTACTCCCATCGAAACGGCCTTCAGTTCAGTAAGTTTAAATTATTTTTGAAGCAACTTAAGAAGGTGAAGGGGGAGTGTTATTTGAGGTATGAATATTCACACAACCAACTTAAGCTCTATGAACGAAAAGCATCAGGCCTTTATTAACTTCAAGAGCTTGTTGTTAAGGAAGGGCAACTCATAGAATGAACTCAAGGGTCCAAAGTCCAATGCCGAAACAAAAAAAAAGTTCCACGGAAATTACAACTCTAAAGTTAGGAATCATAAAATCAATTAGGAAAAATATTCGTGAAACAGTATTGGTGTGAATTTACGTGAAATTTGATACTTATAATAATTGTTTACTGGGAGTTAGTCATAGAGATAAAACCATTACGTTTAATTTGATAAGTTTAGTTCATTCAGCTTCAATAAATCCATACCTTATATTAATAAATATCACCTACATTTTTTGATTCATACAAATAAAAATTACCTTTTTTATAACTTGGCTTTATTCTCATGAGATAAAAAGTTTAGTTACCTACAAATGACGCAAATCGTCTCATAATACAAATTATTAACCGCAGACAGCGCAGCTGAAGGAGTACATGCGATTGTTATGTCTATCCGTCTGTGTGGATCGCCTAAACTTACAACCAATTGGTGCTAATCATTATAACCATTATGATTTGCTCCAAAACTACGTTGGTGTTACTTTTCTATGGGCTTTTGGTGCTCAAAATAGAGGATTACCTCTAATTTATCATTGCTGCTATTTTGGGCCTTTCTCTACTTGGCTTAACATGTCTTTATGTTGCTCTACGTATTTTTTCGTACCTATGCGTTGCTCTACAGACGATTATTTATATAATGGTACCCGAGATCTTCGTAAGGAGGGCGAGGCTAAGTTTGGTAATACTGAGCAGAAGAGCAAACTCAGCATCATTCTCCTTATAAAGATCTCGATTACTATTATATAAATAACGCTGTGTACTTTTTTTTAAGTAATGCTTTACTGTAATACTAATTTCTAGGTGTCTCTATTTTGCTCTGCAAATCTACATCTCTTTCCACTTTTTTCATCTATTTATCTATCCATTTATTTATCTATTATCCTACTCATGTATATTCATATATTTATTCATCTATATATCTTTTGTAACTATTTTTTATTTATCTATTTATCGACGTGTTGTCTATAAATCTATTTATACATTCTTTTTAACATAAGTCTATGTCCGCGGTTGTACGGATTGCTAACCATTAATATTATTATAAAATACTTAAAATTTCTATCCTAAAAGGATTTGTGTGACATCAATTAATAAATATCTCTACATTTATTTTATTTTTAAAATAAAGTTGGATATAAAATTTAGCTATAATAATGAAATAGATAATACTAAAATGTTCGAATATCAAATAGAAAAAAATCGACAACAAAAAAGGTTAAATGATTATTTCCTAGGTTATGTTTAGGAGTATTCGAAAGGTTATCGAGAATTTTGTTTTCCAATCTTTCACATGTACTCGATGGATCCTGGTTTAGTTATCAATAATTTTTAGTTATTTGAAACATAAGTATTTATATTATAGCAGCGTTTAAAATTGGTTCAAGGAAACGTTTATTGTTTATGCAGTAAACAAGTATAGATGTACTGGTTGATAGTTTGCGATATTAGATGAAATAAAACCAAATCTATCAATGGAACATATTGGGGATGAGAAATCCGGGTTGAAAATTTCGCAGTATTGTTTTATTTTGTAAGGGTCAAGGTATCCATCTCTATTGCATCTTTTACATATGCATATGACTTAAATCTTCTTGATTCACATAAATGTAGGTGGGATGAAGTATAAAGTTAGGAGATGTAATAACTGATTAATATAGTTGCAATCAGGAATTGGACCTGGTATGATATTATTTCCTAAAGCTTTATTATCAAGATATGACCTTTGAGACTTGGGAAATACTATTTGGGCTACTTTATTGCGAATATTGAACCTTGTACGATTTTGATAACTTCTTTGTGACCAATGAACTCTGAAAACTGTGTATTCAACTATTGCACATCAAACGTTAAAAATAGAAATTGATTAAATTTTAAAGAAATATCTCCAAAGAAATAAGCAGTAAATAAATAGACATTGCATTTAAGTGATTGAAATAATAGCTCAAGTTAATTTAAATAATGAATTAATTAATTAGGTAATTAACTTTGCAATTCTATTATAAAATAATAGCAGAAGGGATCCAGGCAACAGATGGCATCTATTTCTAACTTTAAACTTATCATTGTTGGCGAGCTTGTCGCTTCCTTGACGTCTAGGTCTAGATCGTTTCGCAGTACAGTAAAGCTCAGCTAATATGAATGTTTAAGCCGGACCTCGATTATGATGAACTTTTTTCGCGGTCCCAATACACATCATATCACTTGTATTTTACTTCGGTTAAGCCGAACATCGGCTTCCACGAAACAAATATTCCGGTTCCTGGGAATTCGTCTTATCCGAGGTTTACTGTATATTGAAAAAAATACAGAGCGTTATTTACAGAAATAGTAATCGAAATCCGAACCTGTGTATACCAGTCGTGAGTTGGGTTGAACTTAGAACGAAATTAAATGGGATTTGATTGATTTTTGAAAATTCCATGTTCTCTTTAGTTTCGAACAATGGATACATCATCTTTGGGTTCGTCAGCAGACGTTGTATAAGTTGAAGCTTGAAATATTACTTGATTTCCAACATTTATTGATTACCTACCAAGATTTTATCTTTCATTTTTTATGATTTCATTATTCGATGAAGATAAGCGGAAGCGATACGCAGTCTTGCCGTGGATGTCCGCAGTCCCCCGTGGGTTCCCACATTCCTTCTGTGTCTTCCCGCAGCCCTCCCGTGGGTTCTCGCAACACTCCTGTGGGTCTTGCTGATCTCCCATGGGTCCCAGCAGCACTAACGTGGGTTCCCACAGCAACCCGTCTCTTTCTGCAGACCTCCGGTGTCTTCCCGGAGCCCTCCCTAGTCTTCCCGCAACCCTCCCTTAGTTTGTTAGGTTCTTATCAACACCTGCTTTACCTTGTTGGTATAGTCGTACAACTTTACTTGACAACGCCGATCGAGTGATGGGCTAAAATGACCATCGCACAGGGCATTATAGTATAAAAAACAGCGATGTCCTGAAATGGACATCGCTCGGGAAGGCTTAGTACCTTTGTCTCTTTATTAACCTAAGATTTTCAAATTAGTCTTAAAATAAACAAATTTCACTTGCAGTTTTAATTCTAATTCTTTAAATTAAAGCAACATCTTGATTTCAAAATATTAATTTTCCGAGGTTTGACTTTTGGTTTCAGTGGAACTTTTGTTTGTCATAGAAACAAAAATCAACAAAATCCCACTTGCAGTTTTAAATCTAAGTCCTTCAATTATTCCACTTACTGTGTGGGGGGGGGGGGGAATATTCTGTTGACATAATGCAAAGTTTGACAATAAGGAAAGGTTAAATTTTAATTTCGATGTAATTAAGTTCGATTAAGTTCTCATTAAGGAAATATATTAGTAGCCGGTATCTCTAACAATCACCTCTCTAATTGCTGAATCCCACGGACGCTTGTTTTAAATAAAAGCCCGGGTTTGTATTAGAGTATATACTGTAAATCATACTGCTGATATCATATTTCCGGCGTTTATAGCATGGGATAATTGACGTTTTTATAATTTACAATCTCAATTAGAAAAAAAAACATTAATTCTCAAAGACTATCGAATTAATCCAATCCTAGCAAAGACGAACCATCATTAATTTTTTAAACGACTAACTAAGAAACGCGGTTCCATCTTAAAGTGCTCATGCATGAAATGATTCTTGGAATTAAATCTACTTTAATTGTTTTATGTCATTTCCTATATTCTCTATAATATTCATCAATTTTGCCTTCCAAATCCTCGTGTGGTACTTAATGCTTAAATTAAATTAATCTATATTTGACAATAAAACTCATCGAATTTCTATCTGTCTTTCCGTGTTTTAGAGTATAAAACCTAAGATTTTAATTCTATTATTCAACACTATCTTTTCTACTTTGCATAACGGAAGACGAAAAAGTTTCTAACTAAACCAACATGAACTTATGGGTAAGCTACACTATTATTTACAATTAGTTTTTATGATATAAAGTTAGTTTCACAGATAATATTGGATTTGCAAAAAAACTAAAAAAATTCAAAATTATCAATAAATTCTAGGTAAAATTTGCCATACTTATGACCTCCATTGTAATTCTACTGTTCAGTTATGGTGAGTTAACATCAGCAATGCCCCAGCAATCTACTATTCCATCATACCCAATTGGCATGATATCGGATCCAATAATTAGAACAAAACGAAACTTTTTTTCAATTTACGATTTGAATCATAACCCATTTCGTAACTATGGACATCACCACCAAGATTACGACTATGGTCACCACGACTACCATCACCATCACTAAAACTAAATTCTAATTACATTATTATAAATAAATAAAGTTTACTAATTCAACTTAAGAATTTACTAATTTAACCTTTAATTTCATGTTATATACAAAAATCAAAGAAAATTTATGAATTTTACGTTTTGGCAAGTCGTTTAGATCAAGAGAATCTAGAGAGGCCAAAAGCTCAAAAAATTAGAATATTTTTACTAAATCTGAGAGGTGGGTGGATATAATTAAGACTATCATTCGTGGCACTTGAATTTAGTTTCAAAACTCCAAATACGAACAGCCTGTATAATATGTTCAGACTAATACTTGGGAAATCAATGGGTAGTTTGGATTTAGCAATGGGATATGAATGAATACGATACAAGACAAATAAAAATTCTTCAGTTTACATGAGTATATCTAATTGTCTAGAATTTCATGTAAGTGTTCAAATAGTAAATCTCCTGACATCAAAGTCCAGACAATGAAAAACCGAGTGAATGAAAGTAAATGAAATTTAATATTTACTTTACGATTTTTGAAAATTAGACACCCTTTCCATATCTAATTTGCTTGGATTTGAATATTTCCGGAAAGGTAGTGAAAGAAGGGATCTACAAAATTTGGTTTTATTGTACATAAATTTTCTATCTCAAACGACAGAGCTTTCTGCTAACCGCATTCTGCTTATTGGAGTTCAAATTTTACTAAACTTTCAAATTGTCAGGACTTTTAGGTGTCGGGACATTTTTAGTTGAGTTTGACGTTTTCAGACAGCAAAATGGACTTAAATGTTAACCCTGTTACACGTCACCAATATTGTGAGTGCGAGTGTGCATCATCCCTGCCCTACGAAAATATGCGTCTGAACATAACACGTTAAGGTACATTTATAGTCTACGGAAATGCGATCCGTCCCGGAAAAGCTGCCGGAAAATTTCACGGATTGATTTCAGGATGGAGTCTACGGAAATTAAACGGATTCAAAAACGTGGATTAATTTATACTCTCATTTCGAAAAAAAGTCACGTGATTAAGTAATCAAAATAGATCAAAGAATTCACTCTTATATTATTTTCTTATATTATTAACATTTAATTGTAACAAATAAATGGAGCAACAAAGAAAGAATAAAATATGTGCTTTTTTGTTANTTATATTATTAACATTTAATTGTAACAAATAAATGGAGCAACAAAGAAAGAATAAAATATGTGCTTTTTTGTTACTGAAACGAATTCAACGCAGACGAAAAAGATCAATGTACGTTAGAAATTTATTTTTGTCACGTCGCAGCGAAGGTGAGCTACAACTGCTAAAACATTTGGATGAAGACGTATTCTACCACCATAAATATTACNCACGTCGCAGCGAAGGTGAGCTACAACTGCTAAAACATTTGGATGAAGACGTATTCTACCACCATAAATATTACAGGTAAAAATTGTTTTGAATGTATTGCTTTTAATCCCATAAATATATTATACTNTTCTACCACCATAAATATTACAGGTAAAAATTGTTTTGAATGTATTGCTTTTAATCCCATAAATATATTATACTATATTATATTATTATATATAAATCTATTCTTCTTTAAGAATGAATACTTCAACTTTGGAAGCATTGATGATGAGGATTGGTGCCAGTTTGCAAGCCAATTGTGGGAATCACATCATTCCAATTACTATTAAACAGAAACTGGTCATCACTCTTCGGTTTGTTTGATGCAAACGACTTATTTGATAGCCCAACTTATATTATATTCATATTTTTAGGTACCTTGCTACTGGTAACTCACAAATATCTCTGTCGTTTGCTTATCGGGTTTCTCCGTCGGCTATTTGTCAATTTATACCTAAAGTGCTTGATGCCATAGTGCACACCCTCCAACCTACCAGCATTCCCACACCCTCAACTCAAAATTGGAAGAAACTCTCTCATNATGCCATAGTGCACACCCTCCAACCTACCAGCATTCCCACACCCTCAACTCAAAATTGGAAGAAACTCTCTCATCATTTTTGGCAAAATTGGAACTTTCCAAACACCGTGGGGGCGATTGACGGAAAGCATGTTAGAATCCGATGTCCTAACAAATCTGGGTCTAATTTTTTCAACTACAAGAAATACTTTTCAATAATTCTGCTTGCTGTTGCTGATGCAAGATACAAGTTTTNATTTTTTCAACTACAAGAAATACTTTTCAATAATTCTGCTTGCTGTTGCTGATGCAAGATACAAGTTTTCATTTATTGATGTTGGAACTTATGGGTCAGAGGGAGACAGCACCATATTTTCAAAGTCTTCATTTGGGCAACTCCTCAACAGGGGAGGCCTCCATTTGCCCAGCCCTTCAAAATTTCCAACCAATACTGGGATTCCGAATAAGGGTGACACTAAAATGCCTTTTGTATTTACAGCAGATGACGCATTCCCACTGACTATTAATATTCTGAAACCCTACTCGGGTAAAATAATTACACCCAAGCAACGAATTTTTAACTATCGGTTAAGTCGCGCTAGGCGCGTTGTAGAGAACGCATTCGGAATTTTGGCAGCAAAATTTCGAATTTTTCATACAGCAATAAATGCAAGACCAGAAGTTGTTGATAAAATAATTTGGGTAACTTGCTGTTTGCACAACTATTTAATAGATATGCAGGGTTTGGAAATAAGTTTGCCAGATAAAGAAGTAAATGGAGATTTAATTGAGGGAGGCTGGAGGGATTATACCCAGGGGTCCTCAGGAATGACAGGAGTCAGAAACATCTCAAGTAATNTAATTGAGGGAGGCTGGAGGGATTATACCCAGGGGTCCTCAGGAATGACAGGAGTCAGAAACATCTCAAGTAATCATCACAGCATGAATGCAAAACAAATACGAGATATGTTTAATGATTTTCTGGTTAGTGAAGAAGGTGTAGTTTCCTGGCAGGACAAAGTGGTTAAATGTTAGTTTATCTAAATACACTTATGTTTTTCTTGTGTAGGGTTTTAGCATAAAACTAATTGAATAGTAACAGTCGTCCTGAATGCTAGGTTTGGGATTTCAAAAACCAAAATCACATTAAAAAACACGATGTAAATTACACTGAAAGTTCACTTAATATGAAAAAAGTTNATTTCAAAAACCAAAATCACATTAAAAAACACGATGTAAATTACACTGAAAGTTCACTTAATATGAAAAAAGTTGAATAGTTATTATACTAATAATAAATTATGAAATTATATTCTGAACAATAGCTTAGCTGGGTTCAGGGAATTCAATTTTGATATAAAACATGTTCTGTATCAAGCTTCGCCTGTGCAAATTGTTGTGGACCAAATCTTTTGAGTCTTGATGCCAGTGATAAGCAATAATGTNTATCAAGCTTCGCCTGTGCAAATTGTTGTGGACCAAATCTTTTGAGTCTTGATGCCAGTGATAAGCAATAATGTTCATACTCATCATTCTTCGGAAGAGGTTGCTTCAAAATGCCTAGGAGTTCCCGCTCAATCCCAGAATCTTTGCAAAATCGTCTTCGTTTTGGTGCGACTGGTGTCAAGTTAATATTTGGCGTACATGGTTCTGGATCCTCTTCCTGTGGTTGAAAATGTAAAATTACTATGTATCCACAATCTCGCACAAGCGTTATGAAATTTTACTCCAATAAGAGTATACAATTTTATATCTTTTGCATGACTTAAGGCAAATCTGATATTAATTCACAAATGCATGAGTGAAACTAATGTTTGTAATTACAATAAGTTGAGACACGTCATTCTCATCATGCATGAGGTCTTCTCTCTCAAGCACAGAGTCCAAAATTTCGACGTTGTCACAATCAAGCGACTGTAAATTTTCCACTGGGAGGCTGCCTTGTGTTCTGATTCAAATAAAAATTTATAGTTATGAAACTTATCACATGTAAATATAATAAACAGCTACTGTAATCGACACTTACTTCCGATGTGCAATGTGAGATTTCAAAAACATTAATCGATCAGCAAAACGGAATTTTTTGAATATGCCCGACTGTGTCGCCGCAGATCCACTCGGTGTGTCAAGGGAACGTATGTACTTAGCGAACTGGTCTCGTAGATTTGTCCAGCATGATTTGACGGAAGCGCCTAATAATATTCCAGGGTAAAATACTTGATCAGTAGTAGGCATTCCTAATTCAGGTTTCTACAAAAATCTTNCGCCTAATAATATTCCAGGGTAAAATACTTGATCAGTAGTAGGCATTCCTAATTCAGGTTTCTACAAAAATCTTGTCTTAATATCTTTTACATTGCATTGTTGGACAAAAAATAGCTGTGGGAGGTTGTAACCGCCACAACCGTAAGTAACCAATGCAAATGCAACCATTCATAGGCAGTTACAATTGATTTTTAGGTTCCTTGTTTAGGACATTTATTTAATTGGGTATTTTGGGCGGTTATAATCTGGAACCGNCGCCTAATAATATTCCAGGGTAAAATACTTGATCAGTAGTAGGCATTCCTAATTCAGGTTTCTACAAAAATCTTTTCTTAATATCTTTTACATTTCATTGTTGGACAAAAAATAGCTGTGGGAGGTTGTAACCGCCACAACCGTAAGTAACCAATGCAAATGCAACCATTCATAGGCAGTTTCAATTGATTTTTAGGTTCCTTGTTTAGGACATTTATTTAATTGGGTATTTTGGGCGGTTATAATCTGGAACCGATGTATTACTTCAGTCACATAATGCGTATGACTTTGTCACGACTGTTTGGAAATAATTGCACAAAAGTTATGCAAAGAAGAATAATTACACTATTTTAGAACCAACAAATAGATGCAACGAGTGTGCGAACCGACAAATTGGTTACCGAATTCATTGGATAATTTGAAACCAAGGAATCCCACTGAATTTGGTAAGCCCATTAGTGTTGACCCGAAGGGGAAAAAATCGTGATTCGGCTTCGGCCGAATAATGACTGCCCTTGATTCGGCTTGCCGAATCGTAGCCGAAGCTTTGGCCGAAGCATTTGCCGAATCACTTGCGCATGCGTATAACAATTTTTTTAAGCTCTCCTTACATTTGGAAATTGTCGATTTAACTATGTCTACGTCATTCACTAGTTTTTAAATCTAAATATTTACCCATTTAGAAATTTCTATCATTTTTGTGTTAAAATTCACACATATGAGTAAATTAAATCAGCAGACACGAACCATAAATGAATCAGAAGATGAAGTAGTTATTTCAGAAGTGTTAACTAACTCGTACACTAAGTTGTAAATCCAAGCAATTTTTGTCCATAATTTTCAATGAATTGAATAATTCACGAATTTATAATAATTAATTTCGGAATAAATAAGCTATTTCCTCACATTATCTGCTTCGGCTTATGATTCGGCAAATCCGCCGAAGCTGAAATAATCAACGGCCGAAGCAGAAGCTTCGGTATAATTGAAAAATGGCCGATTCGGCAGCCGAAGCTTCGGTAGGCCGACAACACTACCCATAAGTCAGGTTCGTCAGTTTTTACGCACACGCATGGTATTTAGTTTTTAGTTCTGCAATAATACGTCAATCAATATTTGTACTGAATATTATATCTGAATTTACGATTGATTGACCTATTACGTTTACGGGCTGAGTTTTACTTTCCCGGCAGAAAATCCACAAATGTGGATCCATTGTATGGTTCTTAGGTTTGTATAGACTAATTTCTATACTAACCTAACAATCTTGTAGTAGAGATTGTGGTTTTCGACCATATCTATGAGTTGGCCCTTCTGCTCATCGTTCAACTTAAGGGTTCTTGCTCTCTTCGGGATATTTTTTGACATGATATGGTTTTAATTAAAACAAACTGTTTGTAGTTACTAAAATAATAAAAGTTTGGATTGAAAAGAGAAACAGACACTTATTGTAAAATTTAAAATTGAAGTATTCCCGCCAAACTCTTGTATGAATGTTTACTGTCAAAATGAGATTTGACGGATCGTCACACGGAATAATAGAACTCAGTTCTATTTTTCCGTAAGCCTTTTTTTCCGTTCCGTGGTTGAGAGAAAACGGGACGGAGTTATATCCGTGAACTATAAATGCACCACACTGAACGGAAACTTTTACGGAAAGCTAGGCTTTCCGTAACGGTTCCAGTTTCCGTAGACTATAAATGTACCTTTAGGGAGAATGAAATCAAGTACCTAGGTGAAGTATTGTTCACTGTCACTGTTGTCTGTCCCGTGGTCATCAATTTTTTCTCAAGTATTATCTCAAATGATAAGTTACAATAATTATTTCGAAACCTTCTTCGGTACATAGTGTTAATGCTCATTGTCTCGTAAAATATAAAAGTAGCACTTTACCTTTTTTTACTGCCTGGTTGGGAGTTTTGAGGTGTAGATTTTTCCCTGTGTTTTGTCGTCACCTTTTTTTTCTGCTTTGCCTCCTGACCTTCGAACACAATTCAACAAGCTTATCGTCCAAATTTATAGAATCTAAAAATTATTTTTCATTTAACATTGTTAAATTCACCTCAGCAGTGCATTTCAGATTAGACAGAGGAAAAGCTGACATTTACAAAATTATAAAAAAAAACTTCTAGTCGTCGATGTAAGTGGTCATTTAGTTTTTACTTTTATGTAACCAACTTTGTGCACTGTACTTCGTTCACATAAAGCTCACAAAGTGTTGTGTAGATGTGATCATTGTGTTTAGAAAATACCAAGGTTGCTATGAGAAATTTACAAAAAACATCTTTGATAAGGTTATATCAAAGACGTTAAAATTCCTCATAGCAACCTTGGAAAATACACTAATTCCTAAACTTAAGATGTCAGCAGCCATTTTACCAACTTTTCATTTTATATAACAGTTGTCCAATTCCAAACTGTCATATTCACAGAAAACGAAACCATGGGATAAACCACTCGTTCAAATTATTTTCAATCTCAGTTTATCTGTTTATCAGTTTATAAAAAGATTTTTATCTCTTTCTACAAGGTTGGCTGAGAAAAAACTTACTTTTCTCATAGCAACCTTGGGTTTCTAGCTTAACAACATTATTATAAATAATTTATTTATTTATATAAAGTAGGTAAGTCCGTTTCCACTGAGGTCTTAATTAAGGATAACCTGTGGTACTGTTTGGTTAGTTACTACATATTATTATTTACGTTTACTTATTATAAATTTATTTTTATTTAAAAGTTATAAATTAGCGTAATTCGGTGAACTTGAACATTAAATGGATTTATTTATTTTTACACGAGATTTCAAAGATAAAATCTTTAATGTTACAAAATGTTAAAAAAAATTTTTTTTTTACCTAAGTATAGCTTAATTTGACAAATGGAAAGTATAAAAACGGGAAATTGGTTAACGTGTCACGTGTGTGGAGATTTGACATTTCCTGTAGTTACAGTGGAAATGTCAAAAAGATAAGCCCTTGAGACTTGCGAAACCCGGTAGTTTCGTTCACTTTAAAAATTAGTAATTTGATTTTGAATTTTGACTTTTTCATTTGACAGCCTCAAGTGTTAATCTTAAATACTACTGACTACAAACTGAATTTTGAATTTTAGATTCTACGTCAACGTAACTAATCGAGACGACTGCCACCGTAGCTTAAGAAATGGTAAGCGGATTTGAAGATTTGTTTACATTTATTTTTATTTAAATATTGGTATAACAACCGTTTTTTCAGTCTCAAGAGATTGCCAAAGAGTCAACTGTAATTCCAACAGCAGTTCTAGGAATATTTGTGCTAAAATGTAACACTGTCAGGCAGAGGCTAAACGACTTCTTTTGTTATGAACCTGTCATTTTAATTGGGTCTACTGCAATTGCTATTCACTTAGCTCATAAATTATACAACAGAGTACCTAATGATGGTAAGAAAAACATGTCATTCAGTGAGTTGCGGATTGCAGCAAGGACAACGGAATGATGTTAATAAAAATTATTGAATTATTTAATTCAGGTGTGAAGAAAGGATTTATGCGCTGGTTCTTCAGAAATGTACGGAAGTTTCCATTTGTAAAGAAACAAGTTCTTGCTGAGCTCCAGAAGACAAAAGATACTTTACATGGAGACATGCTAAAACTAATGAAAGGAAAAAGGAAACCTGATGAATTTGAGTATATTCTGACCCTACCACCTGTAGGCGCTGCACCTGATGACATTATCCGTAACCTGAAAGAGTATATGGAACTTGGTTAGTTTCTTTCTAGTCTAATCAATTTTATCTGTAAATTTATATTATTGTTAAGTTTGAATTTCTATATTTTGAAGGAAATTATAGTTGGAAAAACGGTTCTGTTTCTGGGACTGTTTATCATGGAGGTGACGAATTGACTAATCTTAACGTCGAGGTGTTCAGATTATCAGCTTGGACGAACCCACTCCATCCGGATGTGTTTCCTGGTGCTTGCAAAATGGAAGCTGAGATTGTACGTATGGTTGCAAATTTATTTCATGGAACCAGTAGGACTTGTGGTACTGTAAGTAAATAGTATAATTATTTGCTTGGTTTTGGATTTTGTTTTTCATCTCTTGAGTATCACATATTATGTAGGTGACATCAGGTGGGACGGAGTCGATTATCCTTGCTGTAAAAGCCTATAGAGACTATGCAATCCAAGAAAAAGGGATCCAGTATCCAGAAATCCTAGTCCCAGTAACTGCTCATGCTGCCTTTGACAAAGCTGCTCATCTCCTCAACATGAAAATATCGCATGTACCTATTAATCCAGTAACTTGTCAAGTAGACATCAGTAAAATGAAGAAAATGATAAATTCCAACACTTGCATGGTAATTGAAGTATATAGCTAACTCATTCGTCTAGTGCCCTGATTAGTATACATTTATTTTGATAGTTGGTTGGCTCTACCCCGGCGTTTCCACATGGATGCATGGATAACATCGAAAAAATAGCAGAGTTAGGTATTTGGTATGGCATTCCAGTCCACGTAGATGCCTGTTTAGGTGGTTTCCTCATTGTAAGTCGGATCTATTTTTTATTCAATATGACTGATACTTAACTGATACTTTAAATATTTCAATTTTAGGCATTTATGCAGCCTGCTGGTTTTGTTGATATACCAGTTTTCGATTTTACTTTATCAGGTGTGACAAGCATATCTGCAGATACTCATAAAGTAAGCCAATAATTATCTTCTCGAATATAGCTGTAATTTAGTATAGCTGCTATTGAATTCTATTCTTCTCAGTATGGATTTGCACCTAAAGGTTCTTCAGTCCTTATCTTCCGAGACATAAGCTATAAGCATAAGCAGTACTTTTTGCAATCGGATTGGCCAGGTGGAATCTATGGCTCTCCAACTTTAGCTGGTTCGAGATCAGGAGGTATGGATTTTTCTTCTAAAAGTGATTTACTTTTGTGATTAGGGTCTAAAGTGTCAATTTTGTAGCCATTATTGCGGGATGCTGGGCTTCAATGTTGTATTTTGGACAAAATGGATACATTGATTCCACGAAACGAATTGTTACTGCAGCCAGGAAAATAGCAGCTGGGTAATACTAAAAATATCTTATGGTGATTCAAAATCATTGCTGTTGATTCAACGTGAAAACCCAACATTTAATAGTTTCGACCATGTAAGTAGAATTTGTATTCTCTTTGCAGGTTGCGCCAAATAAATGCGATCAAAGTGATGGGAAAACCATTGCTTAGTGTAGTAGCGTTCACTTCAGATAAATTTGACATTTATCAGTTGTCGGAGAATTTAAATAAACGAGGCTGGAGCTTGAATAATTTACAATTTCCAGCAAGGTAAAATAAGAATGGTTGTTTTAGTTAAAAATGACAAATTAAAATAATTTTCAATTTTTACACTTAGTATACATATTTGCCTTACTTATTGTCACACCGCTGAAGGAGTTGCAGAGCGATTTGTGAGGGATGTGGCAGAAGAGGTTGAGTTTCTTTTGAAGGATCCAAATATGAAGGTGTCAGATACGGTATGGTTGAGCCAATCGCGTGTGTTCTAATGTTTTATTCAAATTACAAATTTTAAAGTTATATTAATTTTTTAGGTTGCATTGTATGGATCAGCACAGCAAATACCAGATAGATCATTGATACAGGAAATAACTGCTATTTATTTGGACACTTTCTACAGTACAGAAGTAGAGGTGGATCCTCCGAGGTTAGTATTTTAGAGTTTTCTCGTATATATCTATCTACAATCTCAACTCCTTCAATTGATTCTTCTGTTTTCAGCCAGTTATGTACAAAAAATCGTAAAAAAACGTGAAGACTGACAGTCAAAAAATTTAATTCAATCAGCACATTACATACTCTTAGTAGTTTCTTTCCTTTTCGCTTTAACTAATCACTTAATCTTATTGACTTTGGAATTTAAAGCACCATGTTTGTTAACAATCTCAACGAAGCTTGGCTCAATTATATTTTATTATGCTGTAATCAAATCAAGAAATTAATCCAATAATTGTTTATAGTTGTAGTGACCAGAAAAAATATGGTTTAATTCAAGCAAAAGTCCAAAAAATAAGAAAAATGATACAAATGAAAATAAAAATGATATAAATGAAAATAAAAATGATATAAAAAAAATTTATAAATAGACTCGTCTCCTTGAGTTTCTATATCATTATTGTGATGTATAAAATTGATTTTAAATTGNAAAAATATGGTTTAATTCAAGCAAAAGTCCAAAAAATAAGAAAAATGATACAAATGAAAATAAAAATGATATAAAAAAAAATTTATAAATAGACTCGTCTCCTTGAGTTTCTATATCATTATTGTGATGTATAAAATTGATTTTAAATGTTATTGTTTTTGTTCCAGAATTGGACAAATTTAATATAAAGTAGAAGTGTCTACTGGTTGATAGCTTTCGGACAGACGGTGCATCAACCAATCAAATTCTCAATGATTCTTGTGACACCTAAATAAATTACATTCAATTCAATTCAATTCATTCAACTCAATAGTTTGTATGAAACTTATGGTATTAATAAAGAATAACTGGACAACTTGTTGCTCTAGCTTTGAAACTGGAGACTATGAGCGATATGAGGAAGGAGAAGGACAATGAGACGTTGGCATAGTAACTGTTCCTACACAAAGCCACAATACTGATTGGAGAAAACAAGACATCCAATGACAAATTTCAATAGTATTCTTTTAATCTTTCTGGTAGCTATTGCACAATTTATTGATTAAATTCTAATGAGAGAATTTGTTTTAAGGTGGTCGTGCTACGCGGTGAAGTCCAAAGGTCCGACTGTTTAGCTTGTGGTGCTTATTTGTTAAGGTCAAAGAATGGGTGCTGAAGGTTGTCCAATTGAGACCCTTTTCTCAAAGTGCCAGTTACCTGCACTCAAATTGAGATATGGGGGAAGTATGCGAATGCGACATTCAAAGATTCAACAGATCCACCTCCGCGGTGGTGGAGAAGAGCAAAGTGAAGAAGATAACATCGTTCCTAAGGAAACAACAGGTTGGCTCCCTCGATTGGAACAACGAACATCTACACATTATTCAGAAGCAGAAGAAGAGAAATGGTCACTGGTTGACCTATTGAGTCGATCGACAAGTGCGAGTAGTCAGAGACCAACACCGTTACTGACTCGTCATAGGTTGATACTAGAACCACCGGAGGAGGAGCCAACCAAATCAACTCTACCCATTGGAATATGGCGCAGGCCTGCGTGCATGACGAATTTTAGTTGTCTTGATGGACTCAACGAAGATACTGATGCGGACACTGAAGACAACTGTGACAGCAGTGACTATTTTTGTGGCATCAGTTCAGCCAGTTCAATTTCGTGGGCTGAAGATGTAAGAAATAAAATTAAAAACAACATTATCAACAAATTTTTGTAAAAAATCAAATTTCAGATTTTGATTTTTTAATTTTAGGCAGTTGAGGCTGAACAGACGGATAAGCTGGCAAAATTATGGAATGAAGTAGAAGGTGTTTGTGGAGGTGGACCTAAGCCTGAGAAAATGTCCAATGCTGTCTATGAAGAATGTCTTCTATGGCGACGTGCATTTCCAACCGAATCCTTCTCAACATGTCACAGGTAGTCACTCCAAATTATTAATTTGTGAGTCTTCAAGACTGTAATTTAGTTTTACTTTCTTAAGATTTGAATCCATGGACGATTTTTTGATTGGAGAAAATGATGAAGATTCGACTCCAACTCCAACAAATGATAACCCAATTTTCTCAACGAATTCCATGTTTCAAAACTTCAGCAGAACAACATCACTTAATAGCTCGTTAAATTCTGCATGGGATCTGGAAAGAGATTGCTCTACACCAACTCCTCAAACTACCTCAGATTTTGTTACTGCTTGGTTATCAGAGTGTCATCTACAAGATCCTGATGACATCGATGATGAAAAACCAAACGTGCCAAACGTCACACGAAGTTACAGCGGTGAAACCCAGTATACTGAAGACAATTACTGTAGTAAGTCTACAACTATGTTCAGAAGTTCAACCACTCCAGAGATTTCGTCAGGTTTAAAAACTCACGAACCACTTATAAAAAGTGATTCCACTGAACTCAATTTCCTACCATCAATTCATCTAAGCAAGTTCGAAGGGAATGGAACCAACAAACAAAATTTAAGACGGTTCTCAACCACTCTTGGTGAACACCATGAAGTTTTTGAAAGAAAGAAGGAAAACACGATCTTCAGGGTAACAGACCAACATCAGGAATTGTATCCAGTCAAAATCAACGAAGCGATACCAAATGTGCAGCAACCAAATCGGTTAGTTTCTGTACCTAAGGAAGATAGATTTGTTGGCAGAAATTCATCAAAACCATTCTTACTCTGGCTATTTGATCGAGTGTCTCCGACTTAATTAGCAATAATCCAATTGAATTGCTAATTAGTTTTAAACAGGATATAGACTGCAAGGTTCACAAAATTTTTTCTTCTGTCTTTTGACAAAAAATTATTGACAAAACTATAGTATTACGAGAATTGATCCAGCTTATTTTAAAATAAGTACAAATCTAAATTTAAGCACAGAATTAAAAAAATTGACAAAAAAGTAGGGTTTTATTATTAATTGGATAAAACTCAATAACTTATATAATGTATACATACATATACATAGAATTGGATTTTAGGATTTTAGTATGAACTTTTATGTGATGAAGCTTCATCACATTAAAGTCACCAAGTGTAGCATAATTGATGCTGCAAGAAAATAAAAAAATAGTTCAATAATTCTTTTAACCAATCAAATTCAAGAAATGTAATTTTATTCGAATTTGATTGATTCAAAGATTTAAATTTTTGATATGACATGCAGCTGGTAGTAAATCGCGTGCTTAAATAAGTTGATGTTCATTTTGGTTTCCGGGATACCAAAGAATATGTCATTCAGAGAAGTTACATGTGGAGTAAGATTATGCCAAAATTATCAAAAAAAAAAATTTTTTTTT